>MU264264.1:0-29901 GCA_020310875.1 Ceratopteris richardii
ATGTGGAATGATAGGAAAGCAGGAACTTACCCTTGTATATAATGTACATATATCTCTTATGTTATTTCCTAATAGCTTATGTCCTTTCCTTATTTAGCTATTGGATTTTTTTCTCAACTATCTTCTTCAGGTAAACATCTATCTACTTCCCTTTCCAACTACTCCCACACTACTACCACCACTACCATCTCCGTCTTGCTACTCATACGCATTATGCTACTAATTTCTTCTATATGCTATCATAGGGATGCCCTTATCATAGGGATTCTCCTCCCTTATCCTTCCGATGCCACCTCTCTAGGCAAAGACTGGCAAAGATCATCGCATACCACTTCCAAGGGCGACCTCTCCTCCACTTTCATCATGGCAATTCTTTGGGCGACCCTACCTCCTCCTCCCTCCAAGCTCAACCAACATGGGCGACCTCTCCTCCACTTTCATCATGGCGATTCTTTGGGCGATCCTACCTCCTCTTCCCTCTCATGCCAGCTAACCAACATGGGCGATATCTCCTCCACTTTCATCATGGCAATTCTTTGGGCGACCCTACCTCCTCCTCCCTCTCAAGCTAGCCAACCAACATGGGCGACCTCTCCTCCACTTTCATCATGGCAATTCTTTGGGCGACCCTACCTTCTCCTCCCTCTCAAGCTAGCATGGGCAATTGGGTGACCTCTCCTCCACTTCCTGGCCATTCTTTGGCCACCTCCCCTCCTCCTCCCTCTAATGTGACTTGGGGCCATCTCCCCTCCAAGTGACTAAGGCCACCTCCCCTCCTCCTCCCCTCTAATTTGATTAGGGCCACCTCCCCTCCTCCCTCTAATGTGACTTAGGCCACCTCCTCTCCTCCTCCCTCTAATTTGACTAGGGTCACCTCCCTCCTCCTTCCTCTAATGTGACTTGGGGCCACCTCCCCTCCTCTCCCCTCCAAGTGACTAAGGCCACCTCCCCTCCTCCCTCTAATTTGACTAGACCACCTCCCCTCCTCCTCCCTCTAATGTGACTTGGGGCCACCTCCCCTCCTCTCCCTCCAAGTGAGTAAGGCCACCTCCCCTCCTCCTCCCTCTAATTTGACTAGACCAGTGTTATATGAGTAGTCCCTTAGAGAGGTTTGCACCACCTTTTAATTCATTTAAATGGGCTCACACATGAGTGCCATGTGGCACCTATGTGTAGTCAAGAGGTCATACTCATTATGGGAAAGAAAGAGAATGATCGGGAGAGTCGTGCGTGGCTGGCGGCAGAAAATCCTCTCGTTCTCCGTGCGTGCGCAGAGCTCAAGGAGTCGATCTTCTTTACTGATTAAGAGAGAGTTTCATCGTGGAGTGTGCCAATCTTTTTCCCAAAAACGAGGGGTATCATTGGGAAAGTTATGACACTGGTATCTGAGCACAGGAGACGACGACGGACGGCCCACGGACACATATCCAGGCGCCTACAGGCTCGCAGACGGTCAAGCGAGCGCAGCAGCAGAGTGAGAGAGCTCAGTAGACGGAGCTTCCCTCCTCCCCTCCTCTTGGGTGAAGGAATCAATTGCTTCTTGGTCTATATATGGGACTATCAAGTGGCTGCACCCACGAATATGGGATAAGAAGCTCCTCCATCGATAGCCCGAGTTTTTTTTGGTATTGACAGTGAATTCCAGTTGAGGAAGGAGGTAATATTTCGAAATTCTTTTGGAATTGTGGAGTGGAAACGTGATGTTATAAGCCAAATTTTTGGGAAAGTTATGATGCACCTATGTATTATGGGCTGTGGTTATGGGATATGGGCTTTGGGTAGTTTCAAAAAAGCTTTGGTTCCTCAGTTTTGAGCTTCACAAAGTCATCTATCCATGAAGATGAGTTTTTTCACTTTCCATTGGTGGCATACCCAACTTCCCCGCACCATACTTCCTCATACGATATCGGATTTTAAAAATCTTGGTCACGTTTCGAAGCTATACTCCTAAGCTTCGCTCAGAAACCATCGATGTTGGATTTGAATGAGATTTGCCCCACCAAAATCTCTCTGCAGCGCTTCAGCAGGAACTAGGCGGCTACTCCCGGGCCTAGTTTTTCGTCATCCGGACTCCAAATTCACTTTTTTCACTTGGGATAGTCTCAAATTCTGGAAGTACAGGTGCTGGGCAGCCATTCTTGGACTGGCGAGGATTGTCGAATCTCTGAAATTGTTCAGTTTCACTCAGTTTGCCCGGTTGGGGCTATTCCCACGTGCTTTTGGTGTTATTTTGGATGATTTATGGTGTTTAGAACCTCCCCGGACCAACCGGACATTTCCAATTTTCTTTTGGGCATGGCGAGGATTCAAAATCAGAGACTCGCTTGGATTTCGCTTCCGCAGCTCTACTTTGTAACAGGGAAGTGCTCTTGTGATATATTTCTCTTCTTCTTGCATATTTGAGCTTTACTTCCATTCATTTTTCATATACCTAGTTAGCAAACGGGGGAAGGGTAGGAAAACATGGAAACTAAAGGCAAACAAGTAGTTGAAACCACTTCTCCATCTAAAGAGCAACTAGAGGATCCTGATTCTAGAATGGAAGAAGTAGAATTAGGGAAAGAAATAGAAGAGAACTTAGAAGAGAAAGGGCCTTCGCAAGAAGAATATACTTATGAAGAACTTATAGATGAATTTGTCACTCGTGACCAATTCATAGGTTTGAAAAAGCAAACCCTTAAATTAGAGAAAGATCTTGGTAGCATCACATCTCTTATACAGCAGCTTAAGTCTCAAATGATCTCACTTGAGACTAGTGTCACCTCTTTCCTAGCTAGGAAGGGAAGGAAAGAGAGACTCCTCCTATTCCTTTGGAACTCACTAGGAAAGATACTTCTCTTCCTAGTAAGCATAAAGGAGAGAGCTCTAGGGAAGCTCCCCTCTTGAAAGACTTGAAGCCACCTACCTTTACGGGGGATGAACGAGACAGGAACAAGGATGCAATCTACACTTTTTTACAAAAGTGGCATGATTTGCATCAATTGAAGGGCACCCCACCTGAGTATCGTGTGCTAGGTGAGTCTCTCCCTCGGCTCGCGTGCTTATAAGTGGTGGATGAGTCTTAAGGAGGCGAACTCTATCCCTACTGACTGGACTCAGTTTGAAACTCTTTTTCTAAAAGACTTTCTTCCTGAGAATGAGGAGGAGAGGAATTGGGATGAGTGGGATAGGATTACACAGAGAGGTAGGCCTCTTTCGGTCTACCTATCCCACTATAGAGAGATCATTTTTGAAACTTAAGGCTTATATGATTTTCAGAGACCAGAGGGTTTGTTAGGGGCTTAGACAAAGCCATAAAGAGGGAAGTCAGAAGGAATGCGCCTAAGACGTTTGAGGAGGCAATCAAATATGCACAGATATATGAGGACCATAACCGTCCTCAGTATACTCCTATGGAGACGGATCAGCCCCTCAAGCCTCTTAGTACGACTAAATTCAAGAAGAAGTTGCCTTTTGGGAAAACAAAGTTTTTATTAAAAAACAAAGATCACAAGGGCCTAGGCTATCCAAAGATCAGTTTGAGAAGGCCAAAAGGGAGAACCTGTGTTTTAGGTGCCTATCTCCTAGCCATTTACAGTGGAACTGTCCACTCAAGAAGGGGAAGAAAAGAAAAAGGACCAGTACGGCCTCCGAAAAGGGCAAAAAGGCGGTCCACCTAGTGCAGACCCTTCCTATTCATAGGAGCTCTAGCTGCAAGGGAGTGGAGGTGATGCACGAGGATATAGAGCACACCTGTTGTTTGACTCAGTCATTGTGGTCACCGCAGTTTGGACCACATGACCTAGTCAAATTGCATGGTAGTGTATACGGGACCAGAGTGCGGGTCATGATAGATGACTCTGCTACTCATAATTTCATAAACTATGCTTTGGTCAAGGAATTAAAGATTCACCAGCAGCCGAGTGCACATAAATACATTGTTTCTATGCAAGGGCAAGATAAAAGAATATGGGATACTATGGTATCCAATTTGGAAGTCAAGATGCAGGATTATACAGATTATATGGACTTCCAAATTATGAACATGGAGAGGACAGATCTAGTCTTAGGAAGAGAGTGGCTATGGGGATTGGGAGACACACTTAAACGCAACTATCAAAATAACACACTCGAATTTGAAAAGAATGGAAGTAAAGTTTGTATTCAGGGAGAGAGATGTACCTAGTGCACCTCTCATTTCATCACTAGAATTGTATAGTCTCTGTTATTCTCAGCATGTACAGGACATGTTTTTATTGTATAGTCATGATATGGAGCATTGTATAGACAGCTCATCTGATGTATATTTTCATGCTAGGAATGTAAATATGAACAGGACTTTCTACTATTCTTTTTTGCAAGAGTGTGTGGTTAAAAGTTTTAAGGATCTTATGTTTGAGTATAGAGATGTTTTTCCCATTGACTTACCTAGAGGGCTACCACATGAGAGGGGACATTGACCATGGCATAGAGGTTACTAGGTAGACCACCTTATAGGTTTACTGTTTCTCAGCATGAGGAGGTTGAGAAGCAATTGCAAGATTATTTAGAAAAGGGCTTATCAAACCTAGTAACTCACCATGGGCATCGCCAATGCTCCTAGTTAAAAAGAAAGATGGCTCTATGAGATTATGTATAGACTATGGAGCACTTAATAAGGTAACTATCAAAAATAGATTTCCAATGCCTAGGTTGGAAGATATATTTGATCAGTTACATCAAGCTAGGTATTTTACCAAGCTTGATCTTAGATCAGGATATCACCAGATCAGGATTAGGGCAGAGGATGTCCCTAAGACTGCATTTAGAACTAGATATGGGCACTAAGAGTTTTTTGGTGATGCCTTTCGGTCTCACCAATGCTCCTTCCACTTTCATGAAACTCATGAATAGTGTTTTACGGCCTTATTTAGGACATTTTATAGTAGATTTCCTGGATGACATTCTGATCTATAGTACATCAGAAGAGGAGCACTTGGAACATTTGAGGAAAGTATTTCAAGTGCTCTAAGGGAAAATTCACTCTTTGCTAAGGAATCAAAGTGTGAATTTTTCAAGACAGATGTTAGATACCTTGGGCATATAGTCTCCCAGGATGGAATCCAGATGGAGTCCTGAAGAAAGTAAGGGCTATTATGGAATGGCCACATCCACGAACCTGGAAGAGCTGCAGATCTTCCTAGGTTTAGTCAGGTTTCTATCGAAGATGTCATTAAGAACTATGCCAAGATTGCTGTTCCGATGGACAGGAATAGCTTAAAGGGAAAAGGGAAAGCTTTTCATTGGGGAGACGAACAAAAGCAAAGTATGGAAAAGTTGAAAAGTAGCAATTGCTACAACTCCACTTTTACACATAGCAGATCCCAACAAACCTTTTGTGGTTGAGACGGACGCGAGTGATTTTGCTATCGGAGCGGTTTTAGTATAGGATGGTTTGACCAGTAGCTTTTGAGAGCAAGAACTAGAACCCGGCTCAGGAAGAATTACTCCGTCTATGAGGAAGGGATTGTATGCAATAGGTCCATGCTTTGAAGAAGTGGCGTCATTATTTATATGGTGCCAAAGTTACGATAGTGTTTGATCAAGAGAGCATTAAGTGGCTCTCTAATCAAACAGACCTTAAAGGTCGTAAGGCCCGATGGCAGAGACCCTTCAGGAGTTTGATTATGAGCTTAGGTATAGGAAGGGAAAGTTTAATGTAGTGGCTGATTCACTTAGCCGCATGGCCTATGCTCAATGGACTGAGTTTACTCATATCACTAGCGAGCTACTTGAGTCTCTTAGAGGAAAATGTAGGCTTGATCCTGCATATTCCGAGATTTGGGAAGCCATAGAGAATGGGGATCGTCATATACGGGTTTCGAGTGAGCATGGAGTATCGACGGTACTCAAGAAGGATTCAAGTGGAAGAATTACAGTGTCCATGATGGATATCTGTTATATAAGAGGGTAAGGTGTGTGTCCCTAGAGATACTGAGATGAGACGCATATTTGGTACGAGTGTCATGACACACCTAGTGCGGGACACCCAGGAGTTAACAAGACTTATGATCTTGTTAAGAGGCAGTTTTATTGGCCTGGACTTCATAGGACGTCCTAGAGTATGTGCTTAAGTGCAATAAATGCCAGGTCAACAAAGCTGAGAGGTTGAGGATTGGAGGACTAACTCCACCCATTGGATATTCCTAATGGGAAGTGGGAGAGTATCTCCATGGACTTTATAGTCGGATTACCTAAGACACAGAGAGGGCACGACTCAGTCTGGGTAATTGTGGGTAGGTTAACCAAAATGGCTAGGTTTATTTCCGACACGTATTACAGTGAAGACACCAGAGTTGGCTAGACTCTTTGTAGAGAACCTATACCGATTATATGGTCTTCCTTGAGACATAGTTTTTGATCGGGATAGAAAGTTTACTAGCCACTTTTGGAGAGCGGTCTTCAAAAGGTTGGATACAAAACTTAGCATGAGTACGGCCGAGCATCCACAGTCGGATGGGCAAACAGAGAGGGTTAACCAAATCCTAGAGGATATGCTTCGAGCATATGTAAATGAAGGCAAACTAATTTTGAAGAGTACTTACCTATAGTAGAGTTTGCATATAATAGTGCCAAGCACTCTTCCACTGGGCATAGTCCATTTATGCTTATGTCTGGGTTTCAGCCAAGAGCTCCTTATGCAGTAGGCTTGCAGAATGAAAAAGTTCAAGCTGCAAAGGACTTCTTGGAAGAGATGAACGATATGCTTAGGCTTGCTAAGGACAACATTAGGAGAGCTCAGGATAGAGCTAGAGCCTATGCTGGCCCTCAAAGGAGAGAGATCAACTTTGAGGTAGGAGAGCAGGTTTATCTTAGAGTTCCATCTAGGTCTGAAACCATGAAGACGGAACCTTGTCCAAAACTATCTCCTAGGTATTGTGGACCTTTCCAAATACTTAAGAGAATAGGAAAGATGGCTTATCAGCTCCAACTTCCAGAGAATAGTCAAATCCATCCAGTTTTTCATGTTAGCCGGCTTAAGAAAAGGCTCGGTGAATCTGACAACCTCATGTCCAGATAGTGAGGTAGTAGAGCCTATTTCTGTTCAATCTATTCCACATGAGCCTGAGAGCATACTATGCACTCGAGAGAAATGGACGAGAAGTCACTTGTATAAAGAGTGTATAGTAAAGTGGAAAGATAGTTCAGAAGATAGTGCCACATGGGAGCGGGTTAGCACCCTTCAGAGACGGTTTCCCAATTTTAGACTACCTTCCCAAGAGTCTTCTTAAGGGGAAGGATATGGGGAAACAACACGGAGACAGGACCATGTATTTCTATACATGGGGATATAGTGGGAGCACTACTCTTTTGATTATCTCTTCATAGGACCTTCCAATACCATTTTGAGGACAAAATGGAGTTAAGGGGAAGGAAACTGTTATATGAGTAGTCCCTTAGAGAGTGTGAACCACCTTTTAAGTCATTTAAATGGGCTCACACATGAGTGCCATGTGGCCACCCATGTTAGAGCCAAGAGGGTCATACTCATTATGGGAAAGGAAAGAGAATGATCGGGAGAGTCGTGCGTGGCTGGGCAGCAGAAAATCCTCTCGTTCTCCGTGCGCGCGCAGAGCTCAAGGAGCTGATCTTCTTTACTGATTAAGAGAGAGTTTCATTGTGGAGTGTGCCAATCTTTTCCCCCAAAAATGAGGGGTATCATTGGGGAAAAGTTATGACAACCACCTCCCCTCCTCCTCCGTCTAATTTGACTAGGGCCACCTCCCCTCCTCCTCCCTCTAATTTGACTAGGGCCACCTCCCCTCCTCCTCCTCCTCCTAATTTGACTAGGGCCACCTCCCCTCCTCCTTCCTCAAATATAAATTGGGCCACCTCCCCTCCTCCTCCCTCTAAGTGTCCACTAAGCCCACCTCCCCTCCGCCTCCCTCTAATTTGACTAGGGCCACCTCCCCTCCTCCTTCCTCAAATATAAATTGGGCCACCTCCCCTCCTCCTCCCTCTATATGTCCACTAAGCCCACCTCCCCTCCTCCCTCAATGTAACTTGGGCCACCTCCCCTCCTCTCCCCTCTTGTGTTGACTTGGGCCATGTCCTCTCCTTCTTCCTCTAACCTATCTCACCCTCCCCTCCACCTCCCTCTACCTCCCTCGTCCTTCCTCTCACCTCCATCACAGGTCTCATGGGCGACATCAAATCCTAGGCGACCCTACCTTTGTATGCAACAAGGCGACCCTACCTCCTCATCATACTCATGGGCGACCTCACCTCCCTATTGTGCACCAAAGGCAACTTCACCTCCTTGATATACTAGGGGCGACCTCACCTCCCTATTGTGAAAAGGCAACTTCACCTCCTTGATATACTATGGGCGACCTCATCTCCCTATTGTGCACCAAAGGCAACTTCACCTCCTTGATATACTAGGGGCGACATCATCTCTCTTTATGTTCCATGGGCATCTTCAACTCCTTCCTATGCACATGGGCGATCTTACCTCCATCCTATGTTACTTAGGCAACATCTCCTCCCTCTAATAATTCGAGATGCGACTACTACCTCCTTGCTCACAATAACGATCTAACCTCTCTCATCCCTTCCCCACCTCTTCTCCTCTTCAAAAAAACTACCTCATTACTCTTTCTTCCTAGGCTAGGGCAACCTCTCATCACTTTCCCTCATGTTAAGAATTGTCCTTCTCCATCCATAGCAAACATTCCCCCTTCCCCTCATGCACCCTTGAGCGAACCCCAAATTGGTTTACCTGAAGCAACCTAAGGTTGTCTAAGGCAAACCTCCCTCCCTATCCCTCATAAATAAGGTGACCCTCCTCTTCCATTTTGTCTCCCTCCCTAACCTTGACGACCTCCCCTCCCCTACTCTCCCCTCTAATGCCAACCCGATCTGCAAAAGCCACCTACCCTCCTCTACTCCCCCTTCATCCCACCGCTCCCCTAAGTTACCAAATACAAAGTACCCAGATTTTTCACTTGCAAATTTGTCCTCAACTCCCTCAATATGAACAGGTTCAAATAATCAAGCTCAACGAGAGGCACAAATTGAAGCTGCTAGGCAACTGACATCTAACGGGGCCATAAAATCCCTGCTGCTGGGAGCTCCCGTGCTCTCAGACGCTTACAAAACAGGGGCGCCCCAAGATCACATTATCTCCTTCCTACCCCAAGATCACGATAACCCAATTTATTGACCATTCTAAAATTAGACAGAGATTAATTGGCTCAGATCGTTCCATGCCACACCACTATCCTATAACTATGTCCCTCACCTAGAATCTCACCGTCGCTCATGTTAGGCATCAACAGCGATACACAGCACCCATACATCAGCACCATACATCATCTCAACAACCCATTGGAAGAGCGCTTCTCAGCACACAATTCGCATCTCCTAGGACACAGAGAGTTTTCTGACTGACGAGTACCTATCCAGAGTAGCATCTGATGGCGCCTTTTCTGGACGCTTGCTTATGTGGATGCAGCCATATGGTCCAGATATCTTAAGGCTCACCACTCCTAATATCCTGGGGAAAGAACTCTGCGACGGCTGATCCAGGCGACTGCTAAATCTACACCATCTGAAGTGTGCTGAACAACACCTTGTGCTAAGCCTGCTGGACGTGCACCTTGTGCTCAGCCGGAATTAGAAGCTGAACCATCTCTTCGATCCATTCTCATATTCTGCTCTTCAATCCAAGTCTCCAATTCCCCTATCAGCATCTAACACTGGCTATCCCGCTCTGAAGAAGTCAAATTCTCTCCAATTCACTGCTATCAACGTCTCCAATTGGGCTATAAGAAGCGGGACCAGACGTCTCTTCAATCCAAGTCTTCAATTCAGAATTACACAGGTCTCCAATTCTGTTCTCCACTCTACTATCCAGGTTTGCTACAATTAGTACTTCAACCTCAATATCTGTTCATCATTTCCCACTCGGTCCACACAAGGCACTATAGTTACCATTGGCATCATCTTAAGTAGAAATTGAAGAAACATTTTCAGAATTCAAAACAGACACAGAGAGTGCATCTGGCCAATCCGGTTCCAATGAAGACTCTGGTGATTCACTGTACGTTGTTTCTGAGGAAAATCCTTCCGAATCACAGTCACTAGAAGAGGAGGATCCATATAATGAGCATGCCTCTACAGCAGACACTCATACAACACTCAGATAAGGGACAATGGGGCGCCATGAAACAAATGTGGCTAATGTGGCTACGACAACAGAGATCATCATCTCCATTCGAGGGGAAATTCTCTAACGTTGGATTTAAGCGTTTCCGGTAAGCTTCAAAACTCATTCACTTTAGAGGAATTGAACAATATGGGGTTAATCACATTAGCAAAAGCTAAGCTTCCCTCCCTCAGTGACCCTCAGAATTGTGGTATGGAGATCTTAACACTCTTTAAGTCATTTCCATCACTTTCTGGAGGAAGGATCACCAAGGAGAAGTTAGCAATTATGTTGGGTAGCCAAGGGATTCCAGAAAACAAAGAAGGAAGGCAGTACGCGAGTTGCCAGTTCCTGATATATTACAGGCATGTGCAACTAGTTTTTCGACTCCAAAGTGTAGTCAGTAATGATGAAGCACCTACTCTTATTTAAAGTGTTCTTCCTCCTCAAAGATAATTTGCACTTCACGGACATCAAAAATTGTGAACCCCTTCTCTGCTTTGTCAATACCAAACCCTATCCATATCATAAAACTCTTCTGCAGACACTAGCTGAACGGAAAAAACGCTATGGGCAGCAGGTAGGCAAGAAGGCTCTTACCTTCAAAGTGATAGGAGGTCACATTATGCTCTACATTGCCAGGTATTTTTCAGCCCTACATTCGAGAGATGTGTCGGGTCTGGCATCCTCTAAACAACCTAGTGCAGTGCATCCTCGAAAGAAACAAAGAGTGAAGATACAAAGGGATTCGAGGGAGCTCCTCGATACTCTTCCAATTGACCAGCAAGGATATGCTCGAACATCAAAAAAGGTACGCACATCAGCTAATACCCCATTTCCGCCTATCAAACTCGTGCCTACTTCCTCTAAGAAAGCTTCTCCCGCCGTTCCATCTCCCCCACCTTCACAAACCCCACACACTTCAGACGCACCCAGTGCACCCATTGCCACACCTCATCCCACTACCACTCCCGCTCCCACCATACCCACTCACATCACCATTGATCCACTGATAGACCCAATTCATCTCCAATTTCAATCATTACCCACACCACCACCTTCCCCTCCACAACCCGCACCACCCCACTCCCCATTGCCACAGGCATCATCACATCCCCCTTCGCCACTCCCACCAGCACCGACATCTATCCCCCAAATGATACACCCATCCCACCTACGCAATCTCAAAACACTATTCAACAACCGCCGTTCGAAATACTACCCTTTCCACCACCATTTCGGTTTCTCTCCTTCCCGACATAAGCCCGCTACAGATTTACCTCCGAATCCATTTCTTGATTCACCTAGTTCAGAGCAACAACAGCTATCCGCAAATGAAAGGTACAAAAAACATATCTGGCCCCTTAGTTCCCAATCACTATCAGAATATGTGCCAGATGGATGTTGCCAAGAATAGATTTTCCGAAATTACTAACAAACTTTTGGAAGAAAGATAGACTTGTGTCGATTTAGAGAATCGGCTAACGCACTCATGCTAACATGTTGAATGAAGAATGTCTCAGAGTAAGTCTCGTCAACAAAGAGATCTACATGCAAATCGTCGAATTGTCTGGACACTTCAGGGATGCAAACAGGCTTGAAAAGAAAGTACACAACCTAGAAGCATTTCTGCAGGATGAAGAAGAGAAGAGCACAAAGTTGAAGGCTGAGAATAAGGACCTTAAATCAGCTAACAAGAAACTATTGGCTGAAAATGCACTCCGTGAAGAAGCAAAGGGATGCACTCAAATCTAAATTTAGTGCCTTAAAATCTTTGCTCACATCTTCAGACACGGAGGACGTTCCCCCCACCAGCAAGAGGAGAAGAAGACCAAGAAGATACTCCAAATGGAGAACAGGAAGACACTCCAGCTGAGAATCGAAGGCTTGGGAAGCAGCCTGCATGCGACTAGCATCATTGTCATTTGACAGAAATCACACATTTTTTGCTACCAGGAAGATACTCCAAATGAAGAACAGGAAGACACTGCAGTTGAGAATCGAAGGCCTGGGAAGCATGCGACTAGCATCATTGTCATTTGGACAGAAATCACACATTTTTTGCTTTAGAGTGTCCTAGTACTTTATTTTATTGCTGCACAGTGTCATAGTATTTTATTTTTGCACCAGTTTTATAGGACTTCATGGGGCTATATTTTGTACTGGGAGAAGGAAATCCTTGCAGAATTCTATTTGGTTGTTCATGATGTATTCACTCCATTTACTCTCTTGTTATATTTCGCACTTCATGATGTAATCAATACATTTATTTTCTTGTAACAACTCCGTAATTGATTTTTCCTCTCTCTCTCTCTCCGAGACGGAGAGACACTAGTGGCGGGCAACCTATAGAATAAATTTTTGAAGGACAGAGTAAAGAAAGGCACCAAGGGACCAAATATCAAATTGGGTGCCAAGACATCCAAAATCTAGAGTTGGGCGCCAAGACGTCTAAAATCTGGAGTTGGGCGCCAAGACGTCCAAAAACTAGAGTTGGGCGTCAAGACATTCAAAATTTGGAGTAGGGCGCCAAGACGTTCAAAAACTGGAGCTGGGCACCGAGACGTCCAGATGGTAGAGTTGGGCGACTCATGACCAAGGCATGCCAGACAAGTTGACAAGGCGGCCAAGTGGGGCCAACCACTCATCATTACACGACAAAGTCTGGTACTGGCGGCCATGCTGACAAATGAAACCGCCTAGTGCATTAACTTCCCATTACTCCCGTGTAACATACTCTCCTATTGTAACCGATTCCTCACCTCTCTCCTATAAAAAGGGGAAATCTCAAGAGAGAAGCATATAGCATATAGTGCACACTATAGGAGACTATAGCTGAGAGTGAGAGCAGACTTAGAGCTCGTAGAGACCTGCTATGTTGTTTGCTTATGCTACTTATGTGAGAATATTTAGAGGTTGAATTCTATTGTTCCATTGTTTGGCATTTAAATGAAAAGTGGTATGATTAGTTGTGGTATGATTAGCTAATGGCTTGTATTCGGATTGTGTTACATTTGGCTTTCTAGTTGGTGTTGTCTTGTGCTCTATTCTGCTTGCTGCTGTGACTCGTACTCCTAAGTGTAATTTGTAGTGATGGTACTGAAGTTTGGTGATAAGTGTCTATTATGGTAATGTGTGAAGAGTGTTTATTATGGTAACGTGCTTAATATGCCCATGTGCTTACATGTGCTCCAGGAGTAGTGCATTTTGCATTCCCTGCATCCACACACTTCACTTCACCACCTACAATTGGAAATTTTAATTGAAGTTGAGCTGAGGATCTGATATCTTTGAAGCTTAATTCAAATGAGAAAGTACTCACACTTCTCCACCTTAAGATATTATATCAAAAGCATTCAGAAAATTTTTCATTCCTCACAACGCAAACAATGTAAAATCATCTGTTTCTTCCGCGGACATGTCCAAAGTGATTTTCATGTTCTCACAGTTTTTCCACATCTTGTAAACAAGCCAAAGGATTGTATGAATTTCAAGAAGTATTGCAAAATTCTTTTGGAAGTAATTTATTTATTCCTTTCGTTCTAGTAAGGAAAAAACTACTCCATTTCCTTTCACATGAGATGCTGGCTCCTGCAAAAATATACTTAGGGCACGCTCTTGAAATCTTGGAGTATGTGATACAAGCATTTCCCATTGATGCATTCTATTTCGATCTTTAATGATACAGATAGCAAATATGTCTCTTTGAGGTTTTGCATAAATCCAGTGATTCGAAGAATTCTAGTGCATCAAATTTGGGAAATCACCTCATGATGTCCATCTAACTTTAGCTTCACTTGTTTGTGAGCACTCAGGTCCTTTGGCCCTGAATAAGATCAGAGGCATATTCTGTTGCATCATGCACAATTTTTCATATTCTCGTTTAGTGTTAGGTTAACTTTGTGAATAGAATTTAATTTCTGAATCATTCTTTCAACGAGATCATAAACAAGGTGCATCACTTTGTTAGTAAGCAACAATTCAAGAATAAGTGCACATATGTTGATAATGATCCTAATTTGTCAAAGTTTTGCACTCAAGCTAATACTTGTCACTTCCATTGCTTTCATAGTGTAAGTTTTGTTCATTGCCATAGTATGAATGAGAATTTAAATTGTGAGATTCAAATCCAAATTTAATCATTTAAATTATTCGGATCCAAAATCAAAATTGATTGTTTTATCTTGAAGAAATTTTAGTTTATATACAACCAATCTATGCAGAAATATACAACGAAGAACTTGCATAGAGACTTCATAATACTCAAAAAGTTAAAGTATATCTCATACCACTCGTTGGATTGAGGACATACTAATAGAACATCCATCATTGTTTCAGGTGGAGTCGTTAATGATCCTTTGTGACAAAGGTAAGCACATACACATCATACAAGATACATACAAGTGATGAAACATAATGTAAACATCACACTCTTGTGACTCATAAGTTATTGATTCATGTGGAGTCATTAATGATCCTTTGTGACAAAGGTAAGCACATACACATCATACAAGATACATACAAGTGATGAAACATAATATAAACATCATACATTGATAGAACATCCATCATTGATTCATGTGGAGTCGTTAATGATCCTTTGTGACAAAGGTAAGCACATATACATCATACAAGATACATACAAGTGATGAAACATAATATAAACATCATACTCTTGTGACTCGTATGATATTACATGTTAGATGTAGCATCATACTTTATGCATCATAAATCATGATACCAAAGCCAGAACCTAGAGTGTTCACTAGGTGGTGATTGGAAGTGTGGATCATCCATAATAAAGAGATTCCATGAGGCATAATGTTGTGGAAAATTTTGTACTTCATAAATATTTCAATGAGGGTTATGTTGATGAAATGAGATCCTTGGTCACTTGTAACTTCAATTGGACAGCCATACCTGCAGAAAATATTTTCATACAAGAAAGCGGCTAATGAGCTTGCTTGGTTTTGGTGCATAACGTTGGTAGGTGTCGCATGTCTTTGCATATTGTGTTGCATCTTGAAATCCTCCATGTAAGATCCAATGTGCTCTTATCTGACCTGGACAATGGCACACAACCATTCCTCCATGGGCTTCTTCTAGTATTTGTTGTACTTCATGTGGTAAGATGCATCTCCTATACATCCCATCATGTCGTACTCAAAAAAGAGTATTTTGAATGATTGAAAAATTCTTACTTTTTAGGAGCAATCTTCTCCATTTTAGTGGTGTGAGATTCGGCGGGCAGGTTCCCGTGGTTAACAAATGATGAACGTCCTAGTATCAAGTAGGATAAGTGCTTACTTGAAATAAAGATTGATCTAGGAGGTTGTCTTCTATGTCCGTATCTAGTTCCGGATGTCCTTTAATCCTTGAGAGGTGATCTTCCATCACATGGTGCTTCCCAAGTCATTGAACTAGTTCGAAGTTGAATTCTTGGAATAGGCCAAAAGGCTCAAAAAAAAATTCTGGAAAAGTTGGCCCAGAAACGGAGTCTCTGGGTCGGTTTCCTAGAAACGGCCGAACCGTTTCTGGGCACTATGTCCCAAAGCCATGTTGCTAGCAAAATTGGTTGTGAATGTTCCTCATTACCAAGGTTGACTTGCTTTACAGGTTGAGATATCATGGTTGATTCTTCGTTTTGGTCTTCGAAAATGCGTTGTGGATAGGCCGAAGATTCGTCTATGTTGATCTTTGATTTCTTTTCTTGCATCCATAAAGGTGAAAGCTCTTTTGTCCACTGTATGTCTGATGGTATATGTAAGTCTTTTATTGCTGTGCTTTTCTCCTTTCCTTTCCCAAGTTGGGCCAAATCTTTTGAAACTCCTTTCTTTCCTCTCCTCAAGTCCATGACCGGTTCTCCAAGCCCAAGATTTTATACCTGTTCAGACTCCCCTTCACAAATAGATACACCATAACATGGACAGGCTTCCATCCATTCCAAAAGATCTTGATCATCGTTTATTTCAATTCATTACATGCTTCCATGATAGGAATGTGTTGTTCTTCAAGAATAGTGAAAAAAATGAGCATTACCTCCATGAGACCCTCTTTGATCTAAATGTGCTTGTTTCTGTACTTGCCCTCGTAGGTTAACGAGAATGGTATCATTTCCCCAATTATGCATGGCTTGGATGTGCCTTAGCCATGGCCTCCCTATGAGTAGAGGAAAGCCTCCATTGACCTGCGGCAGATTGAACACCACAAAATCTAAAGAGAAGGTCAGACCATCCATCTCTACCGATACCTTTTCCACAATACCAAGAGGCTTAACTCGACTTTGGTCAGCCAAGGTTATTGTGAACTTTGCTTCACCTGAAAGTTGGAGTCCTAGTAACTTGAGGGTAAAATCTGGCATGAGATTTATGCTCGAACCTCCATCGATTATTACTCCATTTATAGTTATTCCATATATAGTGACTGATAGACATGGACTTTTGAAGTCGGTTAGAGAGTTGGTTGATACCTTTGTGAAGTTTTCGGAAGTTGAAGCTTTCATCAGGTTTGTTGGAGTGTGCCCACCACTTATTGCAAGAATTGTCAGAGGAGACAATGTCTATATGATCCCTATAACTTCACTTCTAAATCTTTCGTCCAATCTTAATAGATCATACAATGATAGTGCTGGAAGGTGTTCTTTAATATTTCCTCAGTTTTGATGATGGATGGTATTGGCGAAGGTAGAGGAGGTTCGCCATCAATTTAGCTTCTGGACTTGGGTTGAAAGATGGGTTAGCATTGAGTTCTTGATTCTCTTCTTCTCTCTGTTGAGAAACACGGTTAAACTCTGGAGCATAGCTTGGGGTTTCCTTTTCTGGGCCATAGTTCTGTAGGTGAGCATCGCCGTGAAGTTGACCAAGATCACTGAGTGAAGTGGCATGAATCTAGGAAAATGAGTCAATTTCAAAAAATCGTCCATTTTCTTGAATTGTGCTATCTTGGGAAAATAAGTCCACTTCAAAAATTTGACCATTTTTAAGTGGACTATTTTTAAAAAGTTGGGCAACTTTAAGTTGACCATTTTCCAAAAAATGGCCGACTTTATAAACGTGGTCATTTTTAAAAAATTGGTCAACTTTTTTAGTCACTTGCCCATCTTTCAAGTCAACTTCATTAACTTGACCATTTTTAAAAAATAGGTCCTTCCTTAGGTGAAAATCGTCCAAATTGCCCAGGATGATTGGCTTGAGAAAATCGTTCAATTTGCCCAGGAGCATCACACATATTCGGGTCCTCCCTCTCAGATAAGTTCAAGTGTGCGGGAGGAGACTCAATACGTCGATAGTTAAGAGTGTTGTTTTCTTCTCTCTTACTTGAATGAATTGCCTGTTGCTTTCCCTTATTGACAGAGATAACATTGACTTAGTAGGATGGAGCTGATCCACTTGTAGAAGCCTTCTGCTTTGGACAGTCCTTCAAATAATGATCCAATGTATTCACACAATACCTGCAAAGTGGAGACCCTTCTGGGAGGGAGCATTTTCCTTGAAAATGCCCATATTCGCCACATCTGTAGCACATTATAGGACGAGCTGGTCTTCTAAATGGAGTTTTCCTTTCATTAGAAGAGTTTACCTCAGCAGTGGTATACATTGACTTGAAATCTTGGAGTTGGTAATAGAGGCTGATGTATAGATACACTTGGTGACGCCCAATTCGCTTGCATGCCCTTGAGAAAATAGCAATCCCTTGTTTCATGGCCTGGTTATCCGTAAAATTGACACACCGACCTCTCCGGACAACTTGATTTCTTACATATTGTGCATCAAATAGATGTTTTTACCTCTTTCTGCGTTCTAAGATCCCCTAATTCTTGTTGGAGTAGAGCTAATGCTTCATCCCTTTCTTGCCAAGAAGCCTTCTCCTCTTGCAAGGTTTTTTGTAACTTCAAGGTTTGTAAATCTCTTCTTAGTTGTGCAAGAGGATCAGTTACCTTCATGTTCTTTGAACTGGAGCCTTGCTCCTTCGATCCTCGAGGCTGCGGCTTCGAATTCTTCCAACAATGCATCGGCTTGTAGTAATTCTCTAAGCTTTTGCTCAGAAATTTTTGGTAGAGTCTTCTCTACCCATTTCTTGATTAGAAAATCCCCATGATGGTAAGGAAAACGAGAAACTAACGACTTCACTCTGTTCATCAATTTAGAGAATGCCTCTCCCTTTTGTAGTTTAAGATTTTTCAATTGATCAAGAGTGCGTTTTGTGGAGTTACCTGGGGACCGTAAACATAGTTGTGAAGGAAGTTTTGAGAGCATCCCAGGTGGTGAAGTGTGCTTCATCGTGTTGATTGTACCATCGATCTGCGAGCCCTTCAAGAGTGGCCGGAAACGAGGCAAGGAAGGCATCTACTCGCTGATGTAAACCCCTACTCTTACATAGGAAGAGAAACCTTCTGACATGATCGTCCGCATCCTCATGAGAAGCTTCCTTGAAGGAAGAAAATTCGATGTTGATTCGAGAGATCAAGTTAGTCAAATCGTCCCCATCACCGCGGGTTGTGGTCTTTGGTTGTCCGCCATGTCCGTTGAAGGAGGCGTTGAGTATTGATCTGATATGCCTCGCAATGACGATGCGTCGGGAGATGAAAATGGAAGTGCTGAAGCTCTAGGAGGGATGTAGTGGAACCTTTTTCGTTGATAACTCTTTATGGGAGTTTTATGGGTCTAAGAGATCCTTCCTTATGGCTGGAGCGAGTATGAGTCATAGACTATTGCTCTGACGCTCCTCATCAACTTCATTCTTCTAAGAGCTCAACTTCTAAAAGTTCAAACTGCAACCAATGTCCCATCGGGAGTGCCAAAATGAGCACTTGTAGATCAATTTCTTGATCTATATGCTCAATGTGGTGTGCCCTCTTAAGTGCAATATGCATTGTGGGTTGCAATTTGAAGACTCAATAGGAAAAAGAATATACAATGACACACAGTGAAATGAGAGAAAGAAGCTGAAATTATGAGTACATACAGCTCAAAAGAGGATTATGCAAACTTTGGGCAATCAATGGAAGACATAAGCATACACCTTCACTCTAATTGCTGGACTTTGATTCTCTAAACATACATTCTCAAAACCCTAGTCTTCCAAATAGCTACTCAAGAGAAGAATGGCCAATCACGGCTTTCCCACTACTCACTCAAAGTGCCAAGCTAGCTGATTCAATTCTACCAAGTGAAGCACTAGTGGTAAGCTAAGAGCTCTACACACACAAAGGGAAGGCAATGCTTCAGCTGTGCATTCCATCCTCGAGTCTCTCCCCGAGCTTGTTCTTCTTTGATGCAGAGGTGTACTTGTATAGTTTTTCTGGAAGTGAAGGGTAGCAAAACGGACAAAATTAGTTTCTTCTTTGGCAAGCTTACTGACAATTTTGGTACTCTGAAAACTTCCTTCTTGGTCCACTTTTCTTGAGCCGTCACTATCTTCCAAATTTTGGTATTCCGCGCCGTCCACCATCCATGAGTCCTCCGCGTGCAAGTGGCTGAAAATTTAGACCATATGGAGATCTTGGAAATTTAGTCTCTTTTTTCAAGTGAAAAAGTAGACTAAATCAAAAGTGTAACATTTTCTTAAAAAATAGACTACTTTTGAAGTAAGTAGACTAATTTCATAAAAATAGTGAACTTTTGGGATAAGTCGACTAACTTGTAAAAAGTTGACTAAAGAAAATAGATTACTTTGAGAAACTGGTCAACTTAGGAATTTAGACGACTAAGAGAATTGGTGAACTAGGAAATTAGGAAACTTAGGACATTGGTGAAATGGGAAAATAGGCAAGTTAGGAGATTGGTGAAATGGGAAATTAGGAAACTTAGGAAATTGGTGAAACTGAAAATTAAGTAACTTAGGAAATTGGTGAAATGGGAAATTAGGCAACTTAGGAAATTGGTGAAGTAGGGAATTATGCCACTTAGGAGATTGGGAATTCTGCCCCTTCATGAACTTTGTGAGCTGGATTCCCTTTTCTTCATCTCAGTGCTCTTTGCTCCTCCTTCTCCTCACGAAATCATCTCTTGTACTTGACTTCTGCATCTCGAAAAACAAAACATAAAATACATTATATGAAGGGTGTATGAGAATACCCCGCTACATATATTGACTGAGGGCCTTAGAAACCAACAATTGGCATGTGAGGAGGTTGTGAGAGTGTGCGTAAGAGGATAACTTGAGCATATTTGCTTAAGTTAACAAATAGAAAGATATGGCATCCAACATGGTAGCAATTGATTGTTTCAATGGAGAGAATTTTCACACATGGAAAACTCGTCTTCAATACTATCGCATGAATACTGGACCATGGGATGAAGTTGAAGGGGAGGTGAAGCGGTTGGAACAAGGTGGAGTTGGTTGGGTTACAGTAGCAGCATAGAATATTTTAGGACACAAGCCCAACTAACACAAAGTGCAACCTCATCCTCATCTTCAAGTGATGGAGCAAGAAGTATATGAACAAGAGGGGCTATAGCTCCTACAACTCGAGGAGGGGTTATTGTACAAGAACCAAATGCAGATGTGATAACTAAAAATAGAAAAGCTTTGTCCACTATAGGTACGAGTTTAAGTAATATTCATATTCATCATCTTGTAGGTATCAAAAGTGAAGGAGAAGCTTGGATAAAGCTAGAAAAATTATTTGGGACTAGGAGTCAGTATTCTCTTATTTCTCTATTTATCTTTCTTTCAGTGGGAAATGTCCAACTCAACATAGAGCATGACAACAAATTTAAGAGCTACATAGCTCAACTAGCACAGATGAAGCACCCAATATTTGAGGAGATTGTTGTTAATTCTTCCATGTTCCTATAGCATGATTGCTACTATTCTCCAAAACAAGAAAAATCCAAATCTTGACAGATAATAGAAGCAATTCAAAAGGAGGAGAAAAGATTTAAGGCAAAGAATGAAAGCAATATGTCATATATTGCTAAAGCAAAGAAATTTAAAAATTTCAAACATTGTGCAAGATCCAATCACGAAGAATCAGAATGTGATTCACTTAACCCATGCAAGATATGTGGAGGAAAGACACATAAAAGAAAATTTTGTTATAAGAAAGAAGAACAAGAAAAAGTTGAAGAAGAACTATCATAGGATGAAGCTGGTCAAATTGTTGAAGAAACCACTTGAGAATTTGCATGTTAACTCATCTTGTGTATGTGTGTGTATGGTAGGTGTTAAATCGTCTTGGAAGAGATTATTAAGGTTTCCTTCTTCTTCAACAAGGAGAGAAGTTGCTAGGGTTTGTGATTGTTCTTCTACATCAAAGAGGAGATCAGCTTGGAGCTTATCTATACTTGGAGAGAATCATCTTCACTTTATGGAGATTGTGAGGTAATGAAGATATGCTGCAGATTTGTGCATTTATATGCAAACACTATGATTCTATGTAAAATTCATGTACTTCATATTTTGCAATGTATGGCATATATGTAGAGCTTTGCTCCTTCATCTCTCTATTGTCTTGTCTATTCTCTCGCATGTCTCTTTTTCATTGTTGTCTCTATATTGATTGTGGGCCTTATAAACCAACAATTGGTATTAGAGAAGGTTGTGAGTGTGTGTAAGAGAATAACTTGAGCATATTTGCTTAAGTTAACATATAGAGAGATATGGCATCCAACATGGTAGTAATTGACCATTTCAATGGAGAATTTCCACACATGGAAAACTCATCTTCAATACTATCTCATGAATATTGATCTATGGGATGAAGTTGAAGTAGAGGTGAAGCGGTTGCAACAAGGTGGAGTTGGTTTGTAGAAGTTGCACAAGAATATTTTAGGACACAAGCCCATCTAGCTCAAAATGCAACCTCATCATCATCTTCAAGTGGTGGAGCAGCCAAGTACTCTATAGCCCCTACAACTCTTGGAGGGTTTATTATACAAGAACCTGATGCAGATGCTATAGCTAAAGACAGAAAAGATTTGTCCGCTATAGGTATGAGTTTAAGTAATGAATATATTCATCATCTTGCACATATCAAAAGTGCAAGAGAAGCTTGGATAAAACTAGAAAGAATATTTGGGACTAAGACTCAGGAGTCTACTTGTCTTTTTCTTTCAATTGGAAATGTCGAACTCAACATCAGTGGCAAAGCATATCAACAAATTAAAGAGCTACATAACTCAACTAGTAGGGATGAATGACCCAATATATGAGGAAATTTTTGTTACAATACTTCTAAAAAGTTTTCCATCTTCTTGTAGCATGATTGTTACTATTCTCCAAAAGAAAACAAATCCAAATCTTGACAGGGTAATAGAAGCGATTCAAAGGGAGGAGAAAAGACTAAAGGAAGAGAATGGAGCAATATGTCATATATTGCTAAAGCAAAGAAATTTAAAAAGTGAAAACATCATGGAAGATCCAATCACAAATAATCAAGATGTTATTCACTTAACCCATGCAAGATATGTGGAGGAAAGACACATAAAGCAAAACTTTGTTATAAGAAAGAACAAGAAAAAGTTGCACAAGAACCATCAGAAGATGAAGTAGGTCAAGTGCTTGAAGAAACCACCTCAGAATTTGTATGTTAAATCATCTTTTTTTCTTTGTGTGTGTGTGTGTGTGTGTGTGTGTGTGTGTGTGTGTGTGTATGTGTGTATGGTAGCCTGTAGGTGTAGATAAAAACATATGAACTGAACTCAATAGGCCTAGCCAACCTTGAGAGTTGAGGAAGTTTGTTCAAGTCTATGCACTATCCTATATATGGCATTCCATGTATTGTCTCTATCCTTCCAAGTAGTAATTGGTTGAGAAGAGTAGGGATGTGTGAGTTCTCTTTGTGATGTGTGAAGGGGAGGACTCTTCATGACAAGGTACTTGTGTGTGTTGGTGGACACTTGCATGACACAACATTGAAGTTAATTTCAAAGGTATACAAGTACCTACATCAACAAAAATTTCAAGCAATAAATATACCTATCTTGACAAATACCCCTTGTCTCAAGCTAGGTGGGGATTTTTGGAAATGCAACCCTTCACAAGAAGGATTGCACATATTCTCAATTGTGTTCCAACATGTGTCTCAGGATAGGACTTGCCATTGCATGAATTGGGTAGAGATGAAACTATGATATGTTTGTGGGGATTGATTCTCTAGTTTAGCGTAGCGATTTTCTACATTCCAAGCTTCAATTGCAAGAGTTTTGACAGAACATAGAACATGTGTCTGAGGATAGGACTGCCATTGCATGAGTTAGGTAGAGATGACACTATGTTATGTTTGTGGGGATTGATTCTTTGGTTGAACATAGCAATTCTCTAGACTCCAAGCATCAATTGCAAGAGTTTTGACAGAACATGGAACATTGGTGACACTCAGGAGGCAATGCACTTAGGCATAGCTAGAGAAACTTGCACAAATGGGTGATTCTTTGACGCACAAGCCAAACGAGATTTGTTGTATGATGCACCAGTTGGTCTCTGAAGTCCGCAGTTACTATGTAAATATGGATGGGATATTCATTTCTATCATGCCTTTGTGCATGATACGGAAAGAAACCTTAGTTCTCCTAGTACATAGTAAGGGCTCAGTTTCATGCCCTGCTCTTCTAGATTGCTATGTTATCAATGAGGGTGCAGAATTGAATGATGATGTACAGAGATCTAGATAGCAGGGAAGGAAGGTGAAATTCAGTAGTATGCCTTAGTTGCAGAGGTAGGGGCAGAAACATAGGGTGTTGCAGAAAATGGAGGCAAGACACTCAATAGGGCTAATGGCACACTGCATACAAGCAAACTTAGGGATTGTGCAAAGCTGGTACATGAAATCAACTTGGAGGATGCACTGATGGGTTAGAGACATGAGAGTGGGCTGTCAAATAGGGACAAGGTTCTGGAAAATTTGCAAGAGGCTTTCTATTTCTTTCAAAATGTTGGATTTATTTTTATTTCTATCAACCTATTTTTCTGGCCGTACATTGAAAGAAAATACTTTTCTTATGGTCAATCTCGCAGATTGCTCATTTCAAATGTATATTAAAACTCTTCCAGAAATTGATCTGAGCATTGAGTGAATCTGCAATGTTCTCTGTAATTGATGACATACCAGTTTTCTTCACCTGCTAAGATTTGTTAATGAATAGTGTGTGCCTTTTCAGCATGGTATCAAAGCTTGCTTTATCCTGCAGTTATACTTGATGTTTCATGTTTCTCACTTCAAGAGAGAGTAAATTAGCCTGTAATATTCAAATTTAGTTGAACTCAAAGTGTATCTTCAAATTTTAGGATCATATTGGCTCTATTGAGACAGTAAGTATCCATGCAATTGTTAACTGTAGAACATTCCAATAAGAAATGTTCATTTTTTAGCAATATTTCAAGACATCGGTAATTTTTTTGTTTAATGCAACATTTCCTGCTTTTGCCCCATATAGTGATCCCACCTTTTAATCTATGAAATCGGATCATATCATATTCGTGTATATTATCGATGGAATCAGTAAATGGACATATAAAGCATGTAGGTTGGTAGATTCTGAATTTTTCTCCATTAGGTGGGAGTTCTCTTGGAAATAAAGTTGATTGCAAATTCCTTGGTCGATTTTTATGAAAGAGAGCAAATTCTATTAACATATTGAAATGTTTCTTTGAAAAGTATCTGTGACCATTCTTGAAGATAATGATAACATCATTTTTTGTGAGGAAGTAACATTTTTTATGAATTTTATGAAATGACAATTAAATAATCAAAATTCATGACCTAATTATATCGATTAAGGTTGCTTTATGAAATTTAGCTGTTGATGTTTCTTAGTTATGGACAATTCATTCCCTGGATTTTGTGCTTACATTTAGAAGTTTTCTGAACTCTGTGATACATTTGAATGTGTAGGTACAAGAGAGCGGTACTAGAGAATGGGCAAAAGATAATGGTATGGCTTACCTTCTTACAGTTACATTCCATTTTTGGTATTATAATGCTCACAGGGCTTATTGTAAACATTAGGTACCTACCTTTGTGGATGCAGAGGACTTGATAGTTGTTAATACGATAGATAATTCCTATGTATCAAGGTGAGCTTTTCTGGCTTATCTGTGTCATTGAAGTACACTTTTATGAAGACAAGAAGTAATATTGCACGTACATGAACACATGTGCACACACTTTGCGTGCATGTGCGTGCACACACACACACACACACACACACACACACACACACACACACACACACGTGTACACTTACTTATAATTACCCACATGTGAACATACATGTGTACACATTCACACACACCCATCTGGTACACAGGGGCATGCATTTCATATTTACATGCATATGTATATTTGTTTTGCTAGGGAAATGTCCTTCTTTTTTCATTATGATGTACAAGGATCATAGTTTCAATGGGTTACATATGCCTTACAGTTTAAGCTTAAAGCAAGAAACTCATGAGAGGCAATCTCATAAGTCAAGCTTGCTTGGTGAAAAAGAGCACAATGATTATCATATTTACAAGAGCATACTCAAGCTACACATATATTATGCCTTCTAAGTTTGAGGAAAGTTTGCTTTGAAGTTGGAGCATGGTAACCAGATTCGGTCTTTCATAAAATTTTTCAAAGAATCAACTACGTAAACGGTATCATGCAGATGGTCATTAATGAAGATGAAAATCAAATTTTCGATAGAGACAAGCTCGTCCAAATTTGTTGTCAGCATTGTTTTGGGTTTTGCATATTTAGCACAGGCTATGATGATGTTATGCTAAAAAATATGCTCTCTGATTTCAACTATATACAATGCTCATGAGCTTATTGCAATGGATGGTTTTTTCATTGAAGAGGAGCGTAGGATGTTCAAAGGTAAGAATCCTATGAAAGGATGGACTCACCAAAGAGTTTGTCCCATGCTAATTTCTGAAGGGTGAAACTCAAAAAACCTCATTTAGAATGCTTGCAATGAGACGTAAGGTGTTTTTTCTGAAGGGTGAAACTCAAAAGACCTCATTTAGAATGCTTATTGCAATGGATGGTTTTTTCATTGAAGAGGAGCGTAGGATGTTCAAAGGTAAGAATTCTATGAAAGGATAGTCTCACCAAAGAGTTTGTCCTATGCTAATTTCTGAAGGGTGAAACTCAAAAGACCTCATTTAGAATGCTTGCAATGAGACATAAGGTGGTCTTTTCTGAAGGGTGAAACTCAAAAGACCTCATTTAGAATGCTTATTGCAGTGGATGGTTTTTTTCATTGAAGAGGAGCATAGGATGTTCAAAGGTAGGAATCCTATGAAAGGATGGACTCTCCAAAGAGTTTGTCCTATGCTAATTTCTGAAGGGTGAAACTCAAAAGACCTCATTTAGAATGCTTGCAATGAGACATAAGGTGTTTTTTCTGAAGGGTGAAACTCAAAAGACCTCATTTAGAATGCTTATTACAATGGATGGTTTTTTCATTGAAGACGAGCGTAGGATGTTCAAAGGTAGGAATCCTATGAAAGGATGGACTCACCAAAGAGTTTGTCCTATGCTAATTTCTGAAGGGTGAAACTCAAAAGACCTCATTTAGAATGCTTGCAATGTTTTTAGCATTGGAGGAGTTATTATTGTTCAGATTCGTAAAAGTTCCTCTTTCTTTGCTTTGAATGATTGGAAGTCCATAACTGATGGAGTTCCTGTAGAAGATCTTCAACAAGGTTACTGGGTTAGTGCCACCGAAGCTGAAATACCATCACAAAGCACAAGACCACGTACATCCTCTTATCTTCTCCCAAGGTTTTGCCACTTCGAAGTTTGTATATTGCGTGTTGGGTTAAGCCTAACTTGTGACTAGAAGTGGTGCTTGGCTATGAGCATTGCGTAGGTTGAGTAGTTCACAAGCCTCTCACAACTGGTTTTGAATGGTGAGGTGGCTAGCTCAGCTTGTGGAAACCTAATGGTTAAGCGAGCCCATGCTAGAACAAACTAGGATGGGTGACCTCTCGGGAAGTCTGCTCCCCAATGAAGATCTTGTAAAATCCAACTCTAACAAGTGGTATCAGAGCCAATGTGCTGTCATATCAAGTTCCTCTACTCTCTGAGACTTCAATACAAGCTATACAAACTAGGATGCATGACCTCCTTGGAAGTCTACTCTGCAATGAAGATCTTGCAAAATCCAACTCTAACAAGTGGTATCAAAGCCAATGTGCTATCATATCAAGTTCCTCTACCACTAATTTGGACCAATTGGCAGTCAAAAAATAGTGCTCTCTGATTGCTTGTACAATGATGTCATATAGTCAAAGAGGTAGCTTGTATTGAAGTCCACAACAATTGTACCATTCAAGATGGATTGTTAGAGGAAGGGTGTGCAACTCTTGTGGATGTACGACTATATTGAAGGGTGCACTATTGTGCAACCAAGCCATATCTTGTTATAGTTCTCCCATCCAGATGAATAGAATCTGAGAACCATTGTATTCATGATATGCTGAAACCCTAAAAATGACGTGTTATATGCCTTGTTTTAACACTCAAAGATCCTGTTTTGGGAACATATTCTACAGTAACTATTGATTACCAGACATTGCAGCACCTCATAGATAAGCCAAAGATAGCAAGTGAACTTTTTTGTTGGCTCCTCCTTTTCCAAAAATATAATTTCAAATTTTTTAGTAAACCAGGGAGAGCACCATATTGATGAATCAACTATCAAGGGTAGGCAAGGGGGGAACCAACAATAGGAGATCATCCATCTACCTACCATAGGAAAATTCCTACCACAACGTCACAATTGGAGAGGTGGATTCTATTCAAAAGTAAGTTGTTTTCTATGATTAGTAAATTGTTATACAAATATGGTTAGGACTGAGTACTGCATAGATGTGTATTCCAGCATGGAGTGCATACTTCACCAGAGGGAGCCCACAATGAAGGCCTGGCCCATAAGATTTATAGAAAAGATTTTGTTGGCTTGACCTCTTCAAAGATGTAATGGTACATGCCAAGAAATGTAATGCATGTCAAAGGTGTGCTCCTCACCCAACAAACCAAGACTCTCAGCCCCCATGCACGCACACACGTTCATGCATGCACGCGCACATGTTCATGCATGCACGCGCACACATTCATGCATGCACAAACACACGTTCATGCATGCACCAACACACGTTCATGCATGCACCAACACACGTTCATGCATGCACCAACACACGTTCATGCATGCATGCATGCACACACGTTCATGCATGCATGCATGCACACACGTTCATGCATGCATGCACACACGTTCATGCATGCATGCATGCATGCACACACGTTCATGCATGCATGCATGCACACATGTTCATGCATGCATGCATGCACACACATACATGTACATCTGTTTTTCTCTTTGATGTGAATAAGGAAGATGTCAATGCCTATCACCTTGATGTGGTATGGCAACCTCCAAAAAACTTGCTATATTCAAAGTATGGTGTTAATTACATTAGCCCACAGGGTCGTAAGAGAGGATATCATGGATTAAAGCATGACACAGCTTTCCATCCTTCTTACATGTGTAATGATGTTGCTGAATATGTAATTATCAAGAATCTTATGATGAAGGGTGTGAGGGGTAAAAAAGTTCCGTAGTTACATCTAGAGTTTGTCCTATGACAACAGGACAAATTGAGTCTTGGTCAAGTGCATTTCATTTTAAATGGATGAAGCTTGAGTGAAACAGTAACTTTGTGCCTTTTCTCTATGTGAGAGATTTTGTGTTTGAATGTCAGCACAAACCACAGCTGAGACTGAAATTTCTCTCCGTATCAAACTAGTTTTATGCACTATGTTTTTCTGATGTGTATACAGAGAAAGTGATTATTGAATGGTTTGAATGTTCCAAGTAGTTTCTTGAAATTCATTTGAAAGACTGCAGGCTTACGAATGGATCAAAATTTTCCTAAGACAAAAACCCATAGAATCAGCAAGGCGTTTAGGCTTTATTATGTTGGTCCAAAAAATGAGTGTTCAGATATTACCATGATATTGTCAAAATTATGATGTTGTCTTTATTATCATACAGAGCAAAGGCTTGAATCTGCTGCCAGATTGGTACACAGCTTCTGTTGACCAGTTGAAAGAAGATTTTGAAAGCAAATACTGTTGGGGTAGATCTGTGATAAGCCATCCATACAGAATCACATAAACTTGTTCCTTGAGGACTTCATAAACACTGAAGAGAGCCAAGACGTATTGGTTCTAGTAGTTAAAATTTGGCTATATTTACATCTGATAATTCATATGGTAAACTGGTAAACAAAAATAGATCCCATGCATTTTTCCCTGCTCAGAAGCTGCAGCCTGTGGGATTGATCAATTCTTCAAGGTCACATGGGACACTGTTTAATCAGAGAGCACTGTTTCTGAAAGCATATTTCTTGAATGTATAGTTCGTACTGAAGTTTATATCCAAGATGAATGAATCGTAAACTTCTTACGTATTGGAAGAATGATAACAAACTCTTTAATTTGCATACAGATCTGATTCAATATGTTAAAAATTCCAGATAATCCAATGGTGGTACATATATATTAATTTTTAATTTGTCTGGACGTTTTGTTCATATATTAAGGCATTCTTTTGTGTGTGTGTGTGTGTGTGTGTGTGTGTGTGTGTGTGTGTGTGTGTGTGTGTGTGTGTGTGTGTGGGGGGGGGGGGGGGGGGGGGGGGGGGGGGGGGGGGGGGGGGGGGGGGGGGGGGGGGGGGGGGGGGGGGGGGGGGGGGGGGGGGGGGGGGGGGGGGGGGGGGGGGGGGGGGGGGGGGGGG
>MU264265.1:0-17500 GCA_020310875.1 Ceratopteris richardii
GTAGACTCTTTACATTTGAAGTTGAAGATACCAGAAACATTGCACTCTTCAATTACAGGATCAAACCCTATCTGAATTAGAGACATGGCATAAAAGGCTAGGTCATATAGGTGAAAGAACACTAAGCAAATATACAAGGATCAAAGTGTATTTGGCATTCCAAATGATTCCAAGCAACACATGATATACAAATATGGAGCATGCCAATTTGGCAAAGCTCATAGGCAACCATTCAACAGATTTTTGCAGGTTCAAAGCTAATATCATGGTCATCAAAGAAGCAACCAGTTGTGGTATCGTCATCTTATTGCTCTAGCCAATGGTAAGTACCACGTTAAGAAGCTCCACCTCCTTAATGTCAATCCGCAGAAGAGATAAGAGTGATACGAAGATCATGAATGTGAGATGTAGTGAGAGTGAAGGTGAGAAGCATAGAGATGCACACACACATGTAAGAGACAAGCAAGACACAATGGAAGGTTGAAAGCAGATTCTATTACTCAAGACACTCTTACAAGCTCAATATAGCTCTACGCTCTTCTCTACTCATACAAGGTAACCTCAAAATGAGCTCTCTAGCTCTCTTTATAGTTTTTAGACTAGTTTTGACCGATTTCACATCTTGTGACCAACACAGTTAGAAATAGGTTCTAGGTGCTACTTGAAGGTTTAAACAAAGTCTAAAAATAGTCAAATTGATGGGCTCATTCTACCTAAGCTCCTCAAGCTCGGTGACTCCTTGATTTTCACAAAATGAATCTATTAATTACAAAAGGGATTTTTCTATGTTACATATGGTACAAAAGTGATGAAAATCACCGTTGAGAGTTTGAAAAGTATTTAAAATATTTTCTTTGAAAAATTAATCTGCCTCGCTCCCCACTACTTCGTTGTAATCTGCCTTCACATACTTCCTCGTCATTTGTGCCTCTGGCTACTGCCAACACCCCCTCGCTCTCGCTTCTGTCGTCCTTGATAGAACCTTGTTGTGAGTTCTGTCGGATATAGTTTTGTAGGATGTCCTAAGTGAGGATGTGCTCTGAAATGCGAATGCCTCTTGCAAGATCTGCTTCGAATTTTTCCCAATCTATGGGTTGAGGTTCATCTGGTGGCGGGAGTCTATAGTGCATGGAGTACACCAGTCGTTTACAAGCAAATAATTGTTGTAGGTGTGTGGGCCTGCTGATGAACACCTCTGAATGGTACTCCGTAAAACCGATAGTAAACATTTCTTTGAATGTCATTTTATAGCATGCCGGTAAATATTTGATGCAATAGTGCCAGGCATAACACACTCGGAGCGATGGTGTCGTGCTCATATCATATGCTAAATCCTGATTACCATGCTCGAAGCTCGGGGTGTTAACATGTGGTGCCTTGACGCTACGGAAGACCTTGAATACTATCTGCATCATGTCAAATATTTTGACCATCATATGGGCAGCTACATCGTCCATGCAGCATATGCGGGGAAGCCAGTGGTGAATAGTTGCCATCATATATCCTACAGTGGGCGGTGATGGGTGGAGTGAAATACGGGTAATTGAGCCACTCTTGGCACTCCTTGTTTTCTGTACTTTGATTGCAAAGGCCTTCTAGGAGTGGCGGCGACGTGTCATTGGTCCCCAACATGGGTTATACTTTAAATGCAGGGGTGCCTTGACCCAAGTGCTCATCATTTCTGGATATTGCTGTAATAAGTCCTAGTGCCAAGTTGGTTGAAAGATTGCTCCGCTCTGCACATCTGGTGGCAAGTCGTCAGACTCAAACTGAGTTGCATGGGAGGGTTTCTTGCCTGTCTCCTTCTCGATCGTCCATTGGTATTCTACCATTAGCATAAAATATGGCTTATATTGCAGCTCATGCCCAGATATATACCTGTGAGGGGCCAAGTGAGCGAAATAAGGGGATTGTAAAATTCATTCTCCTATCATAGCCATGGCATGTAATTGAGCTTCCACACGTGCTGAGTGGGTCCGGCCAAGTTCTTCTACAATCTTCATCCATGCGAGGGTAGGGAGTTCAAAGGTGGTCTGGCCTTCGACCGTGACACGTCCGCCTGGGATGGGTTGGGGTTCGTAGGCTTCTTCATACGTTTCCTCCACCGGGATAGATATAGTTTCTTCCTCCGTTGGGAGTTCGAGTGGGGAATCTCGCCTAGGGGTTTCTTCGTATGCTGCGATCTGTGTTTGAAGAGTCAATACCTGGGTACATAGAGCATTGAGTTCTTCGATGATTTCAGTAGATGTGGTTGTAGGAGCTGGTGGTACTTGCTGTATAGGTGCTCTCAACTGTAGCATTTTGTGGTCTTCTTTGAGCTTTTGATATGCCTCGTTCATACTGCCATAATCCTCTAGTAGTCTGACATGGTCTTCCAATAGTATCTTCATATATTTAGAGGGGAGAGCTTTGAAACGGCTGAGACTTAGAGGTTCGTCTTGTCGATCTAAAGCACCTTCAAGGTTCTCTTTATTCTGTTCCTGCAAGCATTGATTCTCTTCTCTGGCTGCTGCTAGGTGGCGTCTTAGTAGGTGGCATTTCGAATGGTTTGATCCCTTAACAAATTGTTGATATCTATAATGGCCTCTTTTGTCTTCTGTTCACTTTCTAGTTCCAGTGTATGGTAGGCCTGGTGTGGCTCTTGGTAGCGTGTGTTGATTGAGGCATTCTCGATAGTTAAGGAATTTAGCTACGATTGTAAGTCGTTCGTGGTCTACTACAACATGTAGTAACTGGTGCCTAGAGATGCAAATCCATCTCTCATTTGTGTCATACATGCGAACATTTGACGGAATGCGGTGTCAAGTGTAGGTGATAAAATTAATGATGGAGTGAGTGAAGATGCTGTGGGTGTTGATGCAAGGGGAAGGGGAAATAGGGATGGGAAAGCGGATGCAATGGTGACTATGGAGAAATGTGATGTGCCTAAATGTGGTGGTGAAATGGACGAGGTGAGTGGTGGTGCAGTGGGTGGTGATATGTCCATGTCACTGGATGTTGTGTCAAGTGCAATGACCGTGAAGAGTGGATTGATAGTGGGTGCGTGTGTGGGTGTGAATACAGGATTTACAAAGGTTGCCAAATAATTTACAGATGAGGTATCTTGTGTTGCTTGGTGGAGAGGGGAGAGAGGAAATACAATGGGTCGAGGAGGTGAAACGGGGGGAGAAGGTCAGTGGAGGGGTAAATGGGAATAGGGGTCTTGGAGGGATGGGGAAGGAAGGGACGGATGGAAGGAGAAATGGACTAGATGGAAGGGTGGAAGTCCTAGGAGGGAGGCTAGATTGTGTGGGTGCGGAAAGGGTGAGAGGAATTGAGGCAACAAATGCTTCTGCTATCGCACTATCAAAGGACATGGATGGTCTAGGAGATGCAAGGTGTACAAGAGAGATTGGAGGGATGGGGGGTGAAAGAGGAGCAATCGGTGTGTTGGGTACTTCAATAACAGTAGTGGTATTTATAGTAGAAGTGTGGGGCGGGGAGTCGATGACGATCCTTTCTTCTGCCAAAGAACCTTTTGGAATGAGGCATGCTTCCCTAGCCTGTTGTGAAGATTGGGCATCCGTTGGTACACGAATATATTGACCGAGCTTTGATAGCAAGCGTATTCGTCATGGGTCGAACTGTGGTAGTGGTTTCCTCTGCAAATAGCATAATGCTTCAATAGTTCCTACTGACTTAACTAGTTCTCTGAAACCTTGAATGTAGGCTTCTTCGAAACCTCTTTTAGTGAGTTCCTGTTCTACAAGCACTTGACTTTCTGCTTTGGAGAGCTTTCTGCACACCCAAACTGCTTGCATTGTGTGGTATAGCTTCTTGATAGCCAACATGTAGGTAGCAGCTTCAAATGTTTCGTCTTCATAAGTACTTGTGACACCCTAAGAGTGTTAGTGTGGTGTTCCTATTCATGAGTCTACACATTCTCTTGAGATTCATGGCTTTCTTGACTGGCTTCATCATCTCCATCTTCATCGTCAGTTTCTATCCTCTCTTCTTCAGAACTGGAGACTACTTGCTCTTGCAGTTGATCATAGGGTGTGGTAGGGTAACTAGGACGTTCATACTCCTGAGAGAAAAATTGTTCTTCTAAAAATTGAAATTTACTCGAAAAAGCATCATGCATTTCAAAATCAAACCTGGCATTTGTTGGTTCTGCCTCCAAATTGGGTATAGGAAAAGTAAATGCTTCTGCACCAATGGAGGTGGGAATTTTTGCTGCTGTAGTGGTGGGTTCCTAAACTATGGTTGCTTGAGAGGTAACATTGCTGGAAGACCTTCTATGATAATCGGTCTTGATAGGCATATGTGAATGGGTTGTATCGGTGTAGGGGGTTTCATAGGTGACTGTTCTAGAGATGGTTGAGGTGATGGGGACTCTAGGACTTGCAAACATGGTATACATCTATGCATGCACTTTCCTGCCTGTCCCTTGCTAGCTTTCCTGGATTTCTTGGAAGATCCTTTGAATGTCTTCAATTCTTCACTTGTCATTGCATGCTCTATAGGCAAGTCATATGCCAAACACATATAAACAATTTGAGTGAGAGCACAACATCCATGGATGACTTTTTTCCTTCCCCATCTCTACTGCGCTAGATATAACTGATCAATGATCCAACTTGCAAAATCTATTGTTTGGGGCCCAATACATGCTAAATACAATCCAAACCAAATACGCTTGTGAGGCATAGTGAAACGATCCTGAGCCGAGAATGCAAAATGTTGCACCCATATACGTAACGGCTTAGATAATTCAGGTATAATGGCCGAAATGTCTTCCCATTTCACGACATCACCACACTTCATCGGCTCTGGAATCAGCCTTTCTTGCTCAGTCGGCATGTGAGTTCCATGGATCTTAATTGCAGCTCGAATCAAATCCTTTGAAAGATAGAATTCCTTGAATGGGGGGTCATTTACCAAAGATGATAGAATGAATGTGCCCGGCAATCCTTGTTCTCAAAGGCTGTAAGTGTGGTCACCAGGGTAGTAGCATCTATAAAAATCCGATTTGGGTAATGAGTCACTAAAGTATTCCATGAAACCTGCTCTAGCCCAAACCTGCTTTAAATCTTCTGTATTTTTGAGTGCTTCAAATTCTCTAGAGAAAAACTAATACTTGCCCCACTTACTATTGTCAAAAGTCAACATGGCATCAAAAATCAAATCTACATCCACTAAGGGTCCTGCTAAACCTTGGAACCAATATGAATTACGATCAACTTTTTCAGTGTACCCCTTACGAGGATCATCAATCGGCATAGGTCCTAGGAATCCTTGAAATTCAGGTGGTTGTACCGTGGGATGTGGTTCAGCCAGTAATTCACCAAAATTGACCACATGTACACTGGGGCCAGCTTTAAACAGTCCTTCTGTCTACATGATGATGGATGCAAATGTGGAGAAGATCTGCTACAAATGATTAGCACATTAGTATGGAAATTAATCATGATCCCATTAAGGTGAGACCGCAATCCCTTTCCATAACCAATGTGTAACCCGTGTAGCCAAGTGTTGTGAGGTGGTTTATGGAATGATTTTTTGCAAAACTAATGCAGGTCTCTAGACACCTACATGCTTTTGTTAGTGCATACATTGCTTGATGAGATGTTATAGTACAATTGATGTTGGGTTAGTGTAGATGAGTTTATACAAAGTTCAGTTGTGAGAATTATTACAAGGGAATTGGTTATTCGAGATGGGATTAATGTTAGACAACGGGTTTTGAGGAGACATCTGGATACATTTTGGTATCCATTTCCTAAGGGTTTGTTGAGCGGGGTGGTATGTTTCTACTGAGGGACAAAAGGTAATATTGGATGTGGTGGTATTGAGGGGCTAAAAGATTTCTAAGGGATATATATTACATGGCTTGAGTGTTGAGCTATAATACATTTTGGGTACCCAAATCTGCATGGGTGTGGGTTGTTTTGTTAGGTACTTCTTGGCGATTCAAGTCTCTCAAAGCTTCTTCAAGGTCGAAGAAGGTCGAGGAGATGTTGAATATTGCCTCTGATTTTGCTGAAACTTTGTCTTGTCATTGTCTGCATTGTTGAACTCTCTCGGTGCTTTCTGTCCTTTTGGCACCCATACTTGTCTCATGTTGCTTGCTCTGTTATGCTGATACTACTGCTTTTTTGTGTCATCTAGTAGGGTCGTCAGTTTGGGTTCCTCTATCGTGGGTGACTCCTTTGTGGTTGGGTTTGAGAGGTTAGATGGACACATTTCTTTGGAAAAGAAGGGAGGTTCAACACTTCCGGAACTTGCCCATTAGGAAGTGCAGCATTTTGTATCATTAATCTAGGCCAGTCCGTAGTAAGTGTGGAAGGATGGGCACTACAGGGTGTTGTGCCCATATGGCCGCTAATGCAGCCCACCTAACCCATCTGTTGGCCTGTGACCCCTTCTAATTTGTAGGAAGACCAGGGGAAATTCTGTTGACAGTCTTCTGAATGGCAATTGTCCATCGCCAAGCCCGCATGGGTTGGTGTAGATGTCATGTGACTTATCTGGCCAAAGATCTTCCAGTCCTCCTTCGCGTGCAATTCATATGGTCTGGGGTTACATACCTCAGTGCAGTTAGGGAAGTCAAGTGGTATCACTCATTACTGATCTAAGGTTCCAATCTACAAGGAGCCTTGTCTAAGATTTAGGTCCACTGAGTGATCGTATAGCCAATCTTGGCCAAGGATTAGGGGTTCTATCAGGTCCTCACCATGGCACACTGGTAGCTTCGCTGTTATGGTCACATCGTGTATGAGGATAGGAAGGTCCACCTCACCCATGCAAGGGGTTTCCATGCCTCCTAGCCCTATGAGGTATGCCTCAATTGGTCGCCTTTTTATTCCTGATTCCCTTATAGTGGGACCATCTAATTGCACTAGTCACAGCAGCTAAATCAATTAAAAGCCCTGAGATCTTGGCAAGGGTTGCCGTGCTCTAGCCTGACTATAATGAATGGTCTCCTATCCACTATGCTAGGATGAGTACTTGACTTTGCTTGACACATGGCCATGGGGTATCTGGGTGTTGTTTCCAGATGGTTATAATGTTCTCTCCCTAGTCCTTGTCTTCTTAGCTTCATGCACTTAATGCATTCTATAGCGTCCGCCTGAGCTTCAACACATATTCTCTTTTCTTCCCCCTTACACTTCTTTGCCAACGTGAGTCTTCTAAGCATATCCCCAGTAAGAGGTTCCTGATAAAGCTTGACTCTACAGCCACTAATGTAATCAGGCATTATGTCTCCTTCTAGGGTGGCTAATTGTACTGCTCCACTTGTTCTGAGTCTATTAATGATCATACGTCCATAACCTCACTTTTCTAGTTTTTGTGCATACTATTTCAGCGTATATACTAGGACTAAATCTCCTTCTTTTAAGCCTTTGTCTTTTACATGTGCATCCAAATAGGCTTTTTGTCACTTCTTTGCTACATATATGCCTACTGTTGCTTTCAGCCTAGTTTCTCCTAATCGTTCCAAGTCCATTATTCTTGATGATAATTCATGGCCGGTCCACTAATGTTCTTATGCAACCTTAAGGGTCGGTATCAAGAAGTCCAAAGGGAGCATAGCATTCTGACCAAAAACCATCTGAAAGGGAGTTGCATTGAGTACGGTCTTATAGGCCACTCGATATGCCCAAACAGGCATATTGTAACTGTTTATCCCAATCTGAAACGTTTGTTGTTCATGAGTTTCATCACTACATTACCTTGTTAGTGTTTTCTGCTTGACCATTGGCCTGAGGATGATATGGTGCGGATTTCTTGTGAATCACCATAAATTCCTGTAACAAATATTCAATGACTTGGTTTAGAAAGTGAGTTCTTGGATCGGTCACTAACTCTATAGGCAATCCATATCTTGTAAAGATATTTTCAAATAAGAATTTTGCAGTCGTGTGTGCATCATTCTTTTTTGTGGCCTTGGCCTCTACCCATTTTGTAAGGTAATCTATAGCTACAATAATGTATTCAGCATGAGTACCTTTGTATGGGGGTTAATGGGTCCTACAATTCTATACCCCACTTAGAGAATGCACGTCCTCCCATCATGGGTTTCAATGGCATTTCATCTCTACGAGTAGGAAATTGAGTTCTTTGGCACACATCACATCTCTTAACATAGTATGTGCATCCATGTGAAGAGTGGGCCACCATAATCATGCAAACAGTATGGCTTTGATTACCCTATCGGGGCCAAAATGACCTCCTGCAACACCTTGGTGTGCAGTCTCTAGTATGCTCAAATAATCACTCTCATGAACACATTGTCTTAGGTATCCATCTCATCCTTGTTTGTATAGATTGTTGCCAATAAGTGAATAGTCTTGAGCTTCCTACTCTAGACTTCGTTGTCGTGCTAAGGTCATTCTTTGAGGGAATGTCTTCGTCCTCAAGTATGTCACTAAAGGTTCACTCCATTGTGGTGTGAGAGACATATGATATAACGTGACATGTTCTACTGGTGGTCTTTCACAATAGACAGAGCATTCTTTACACAACTTGTAGACATCTACTTCCATAGAAGGTTAGTAAACTCCTAGTCTATGCAGAATCTGGAATATACGATATTTTGAATGATGTTGCTTTAATGCACCTACATATGCTAATTGCAACCAATTCACGTGTTCTAATTCATCTACACAACAAGCAAGAATCTTTTGATTATCCTGTTTATATATACTTCTTGCTATTATTTGATATCTTTGTGACTGAGTAATCTCTCCTTCTTTGATCCTTATCCTAGGATTCTTGGGTTCGTATGTGAGAATAGGGACTATCGGCTTAGCCCATTCTGGTACTATTTCTAGGTTAAACAAGTATGCATCGGGTAATTCATCAATTATTCCTTGAGGAGTTTCTCCTCTGGTTAATCTTGAGATATGGTCAGCTCTGAGGTGGGTATTTCCTTTCCTGACTACTACTTCAAAATCGTACTCCATGAGTAATAGAAACCAACGTATCAGTTGTCCTGTGTTACATGGCTTATTGACTAAGTACAATAACGCTTGATGATCCGTGAAGAACTTGAACTTATTTGCCAACAAATAATGCCTGAATCTCTTTACTCCATAGATCATTCCTAATCCTTCTCATTCTGTAGTGGTATAATCCCTTTCTGCTGCGTTCAACTATCTGTTCGTGTACGCTATGGGGAGATATATATCATTAGGGCAAAAAACGGCCGAAAAGGGGTTGTTTGCTAATGAGAGATTAAGGAAATTGACAAATAGAGTCTCTCCACGTGTACAAGAATATAACATTGTTGTCTCTTTTAACCATATGAAGAAATTCTTTTTTTAATACAATATTCTCTAAAAGCGCCGCTAAAGTGATAAAGAGTCTCGTACTTAGTGTACAATTTTTTGGTTTGATGCAATAAAAGATATTTCGGCACACGACACAAAGCATATTCTCAAATTTCCAAGAAGGAATTGATTTTTGAAGATACGAAATATTTTTGGGTTCACAAAATTTCATGATCATTCAGCGACAGGATTTACATCAAATCAAAAGTTTCCATGTGTACAAAGCCTTTTTCTCTATAAATACAGCCAAAATTGGTGAACATCGATTTCTCACTTTGAACATTCTTCTTCTTCTAAGTTCAAATGGATTCTTCTTCTCGTCGTCCTTCCAATTGTGTAACCTCATGTGAGGTTTACAACAGAAGAGAGGATTCTTTGTGGAAACCTCTTTCTATGAAAGTAAATGAATGGGTAACTATGCTTCCTAGCTACAGAGGTACCCATAAAGTCAAGCGTGCCAAAAGAGACAACATAAGAAACCACTGGAAGGGGCGTATTCTCAGTTTCAAATTGAAGAGATGCGGTTGGTTTTCACGAGTACAACATGTGTACACCGCTAAGGATCTTGTTCTAGAAAATCATCTACACTTCCCTTCGTTCTGTAAGTGAAGTTTTACAATGCTCTTCTATCATTCCACTTGTTTTTGTATAATAAAACATATGTTTTCGTACTGCAGATATCTTTCCTTCCAATATTGTGGAATGGCAACCTGTTGAATGTTTAACAGGAACATTCAAAGTTCTTCATAAGGAATATGCAGGACTCATGTATGTAGACAAATCTGTTCAATTTTTCAATAGCATAGAGTTATTTGTCCATTATGCAGATTATCAAGTGCCATCAGGGAGGAGTTCTTATGGAAATCTTGTTCATGTACTTGGTCCTTGCATCTCTTCATTAGATTGTGATGCTCCTGATCATTCAGTAGTTTCAAGTTTTCTATGCAAAATTAAATTTGACATCCAAACGGCAATGTCAACAAGCCGAATTTCGAGAAGGATAAAGATTCAATGGTTTTTGCCTATTCATGTCTTTGTAGCATGCTTTAAAAACATGTTATTACAGAAAACAAAAACAATGTGGTTGAATAGGAGAGTCTCTATTTCAGAGATTGATGATGTTTTAGGTAGGGAATGGGATAGCAAAGAAGTTCAAAAGCTAGGTGACATTATTTTATGTAAAGTTAGTCCCAATTATCTTTCAATCTCATATCAGATATGTCGACAACCTCTGGTTTTAGGATATGATTATAGAAGGTGGAAAAAAAAGCTTGGACTTTGGATAGCCTTGGACTTAGAGGAGAGCTATCCAGAATTTGAGTTAGAAGTATTGATTCGTCCAAATTTTCAATCAAGGAAAATAACTGTCACTACAAATGGGAATCTCAGAAATGTAAGGGAGCTCCTAGAATACCTTGATGAGGTATCATCACAGTGTAGATTCTCAATTGATGATTCAATAGTTAACATTAGATCAGAGAAATCATTATCTTGCATAACTTGCCTGCCACCAAGGGTGATTAAGTTCCAACCCTTAAGATTGTAACAAGTTAACCCTGACATTCTTACATAATGTATCTCCCTCTTATAGAAGCTTCTATTGATACTTCCATTGAATTTTCTTTGCAGGATGGTGACAAAGAATGTGTGCTAAATTACGAATTTAAATGTCTATATTCATATTTTCATTTTTAATTTACTTTCAAGATTTTGATGAGGTTCTTATTGTACAATGATAAGAATATAAACCAAGACATTCTTAGAGATTTTTTAGGTCCTTTATTTCATATTTCCATTGATTTTTATTTGCAGGAGTGAATTGATGACTTCAATTATTCCCCTTCATCTAAACTCATATTGGTATTTTTTTGTTTAATCTTAACATTCTGATGAGGTTCCAACTAAGAAATATTTATATAGGAACTTGTATAAGTAAATTCTAGACGAACAAGAGATCTAGAATTCAATATCTAGTTTCAATTTAATTATTATAGTCTATCAAAGGTGCACATTAGTCTCAATTAAATTGTTTGATTCTATCCATCTTTTTTGTCCTCAAGTAATGCAAGAGAAAGTATCATGGTGCACATAACAAGTAATATAAGAGAGGGTGGAGAACCTGGTGCAAATTCCAATCCAAGGTTTGATATTTCAAAATATGAAGAGCATGACTTAAGGCATAAAACAGAGGAGACGAGATTAGAGAAGACGACTGATTCAAGCGACTAGTGCAAACTACCGGGAGAGACTTAAACAAGTGACCTTGCGTAAAGGTTTGACTCATGAGTATAAAAACAACTTGCAACAACTCATCTCATGCAAGGTTGCTAAAAGGGGATCCTATGTTGAAATGGATAATACGACCGATGCAAGCGATAGGGGCAATCCAAAATTCTCCGATTCCCCATATCGCTTATATCGGTCGTGTCCTCTTTCTTCTTTATATTCTTCTATATCTTCTCCAATTTAAACGTTCCAACAAGAATGAAGTAAGAAACCCAAAATGCACTCATATTTGTGACACGACCAAATTTAATTGGACCATGCAATGAACTTTTGTTAACTCTCAAGAGGTTCAATACAGCTGTATATTTCTCAAGGCATATAAATATTGTAAAGGCAAATAAATATGGTTACAATGACCATCTTCCAGATGAAGATTGCATAAGTACGTACAATTTGTACATAAATAAATCTTCCAACCTAAGTTGGTTTTACAATAGATTTCAATCTTAGACTAAAAAATGATTCAACCCTTTCTATCCTTTTTGGAGACCTCTTTTCTCTCTTGCTAGTGTCCCTTTTTGGAGCTTTGAACTTGACTCTTTTTCTTGTCCCATGCTTTAATGCTGAGTGAAGAGGATGCCCTTTCTTTTTTCTTCAGACTTTTTTTTATCAGGTGGAGGGGGTGGAGGTGAGTCTGGATCATAGGGGCAGATTGCATGTTTCATGATGCCATTTATTGCTCTCTCTCTGATCAAGATGATCCATGCATCTGGGTAGTCTAATAAATTCAATTCAAGACTGTAAAACCTTCTTTCCAAGAATCTTACAACATTTTCAATCACTCTCTAGCCACATAATGTTGCGTCTTTTTGCAATGGCACATGAATTTGTATGTATCCAAATTCCTTTTGTTCATTCAATTTAGCAATTCTAGGAAAATTCTGATCAATATGCATCTTGAGAAGCTTTGCTGCACTGCATTGTAAAGTGAAAATCAGAATGGATGGCATGGCTCTTAGATAGAAAATAAAATGTATAAACTTACACTTTGCAATTCCCATGTTGTGATTTAAGAGAATTGAGGAAAAGAGCTTGATATTCATTGAAGTCAACAATAATACGACTCCAATGGCCCCTGTCAATGAGTTTCATGTAAATATACTTTCTTAAATGAAACAAATATCTTTCCAGAATGAAGATGAATACTTACTTTTCAATATATGGGTAGATAACACATTCTACCTCTTCTGTAAAATTCTGTAGAAAGGACTTGGCATTTCCATGTTTATGCAAAAAACATTGTGTCACCAGAGGATCTATGATAAATACTTTTCTTTGAACCACTTCCTCACATTGTTGAAGAAAAACCCTACAAATCAAGAAATAAAAATTCAGTTAAGGAACTAAAAAATTAAGCAATACAAGATCACTTTATGGCCTCTAGATAATACCTTAGTGAAATGTTGACCACACTATCTGATATTTCAACATGAAACTCCCTCAAAAATTTTTGTCTTCAGGTCTTATGTCAAGAAACCATTCATTTGCCATGCCATTGCAACATTAGGTATTATCTGCCCATCTCCTTTCTTAAGGAGCTCCTTATTTGCTTTCTGTAACTTTTGAGTCTGGTTTACGATGACACTTTCCTCTGTAAATAATCCCTGCTTTTTCCTCTCCTCCTCACTATTTGCTGCAGTTCTAGTTTCATGATCATGAGTGACCTGAGGGTTGATCTCTTCAATGACAACTATTGTTTTGGGTGCTCGGGCTGGAGGTATATTTAAAATATCGAAGATTTTCTTATCATGGTGATCAATAGGAACCAAAGATTTATAACAATAACATAATCCTTCGCCATTAGAGTTACCCTATGAGAATGAGAAGCACATAAATAGGCATCATTCATAAAATCAATAGAAAAGTCCTCTACAGCTTCTTCCAGGCATAGCAGTGCTTGAATTTGCCATCTCACATTCATAAAGGATGAGGTCTTCATCAAAGAACAGAGGTTGGCTGTGATCTGCTTGACAACTCTCATAAATGAAAGTCTAGGGATCAACAATCCCAAAGACTTTTGAGCTCTTCTAATTTCCCTCAAGGACTTTACATGGTACTTGACCCTTTTCTTTGAAGGCTTGTCTGATACATTGCCTTGAACCTTCTGGGGATTTTGCTCCTGGACATTTTGCTCCTTGGCATTTGTTCCTGGGCATTTTGGTCCTAACCCTCAGGGTACAACTTCCTTGCTATCTTTTGGTCCTAGCCATACTCTGCACAAAATGAAAGTCTTTAGGCAAGGAATTAGAAAGGAAAGGAAACTTACTCTCAAATAATTTGATCAAGGACTCTTTCCACTGTCAGAGACACGACCAATCCAAGCGATAAGAGTCGTCCCAAAATGCCCGGATGTTCTTATTGCTTGCATCGTTCGTCCTTGAATTCATCATCAAATATCAATCAATACTAGTTCAAATATAGTTTACAATGCAAAATACTCAAGCATCACTAAGAAAAACATAATTTGCAAGATATGATCAATGACTCTTTCCACAGTCAGAGACACGAATGATCCAAGCGATAAGAGTCATCCGAAAATGCCCGGATGTCCCTTATCGCTTGCATCAGTCTTCCTTGAATTTATCATCAAATATCAATCAATACTAGTTCAAATATAGCTTACAATGCATAATACTCAAGCATCACTACGAAAAACATAATTTGCAAGCTATGATCAAGGACTCGATGCCATTTAAGAAACATGAACGATCCAAGCGATTAGGGTTATCCACAAATCCCGGATGTACCCTCATCGCTTGGATTGGTCGTGTCCATATTACCTAATGTAGAGAGCGCTCTCTATAGAAATTATGAAGAAGTAGCTTAAAAACTTGGTGGCGATGGAACCTCGATGCTTGGAAAGTGTTGAGAAAAAAAAATGAGAGAAATGAATAGGGAAGCTTAAATAGGTCTCAGAACTGAGTTGATCATTGGTGCCATGTGGCATGCCACAATTGGTCCACATCATAGAGCCATTGCAAATTCCAACGTTCTTTGCGACATGGCATGATTTTATTGGTCCACATCATCTATCCTTGAATCTGCCAATGTACCTTTGCCATGTGGCACTCACTGATTGGTCCACATCATTCGATCGTTACTTCCTCCCTCCTCGCCTATAAATAGAAACTTCCTTCACAAATTCAAATTTTGAACCTTCAGAGAATTTGTCTCATTTTCGTGCGTATTTTTCTTTCATCCCCGACACAATCGATACAAGCAATTTTCCCCGTTTGACCTATGTTGAATCGCTTTAGTCGCTCGCATCGGTTGTGTTCTCCTCATAGACATACAAGAGAAGCTGCAGCTAAGATGGAGGGAGTGAATGAGATCCTTAGTGTCTCTCCATCAGAGAAACTTCTTGATTTCATGGTTCAAGAGGGTTTAACTGTAGATTACTTTCCTGATGCAATGATGATATTCAACCCCAAAATTGATTTTAAAAAACTCCTAGAGAAATCAAAAAGTTTTCTTAAGGATGAGTGGGAGAACTTTTGGGGTTGATCAATGGAAAGATCCTTTCTATTTCTCAGAAAACCTATGTCCATCCTCACATCTTTGGGAAGGATCCAAAAGATAGGGAAAAAATCACAAGAAAATGCAAAAGGATATCCCCTTTGCCAAGGAATCTTGATTTATGCCTAGAGCATGAAAAGGACTGCTGCTTGCTCCCTTTAAACATTGCTTTCTTGATATGGCTTGATCACATCTCAGTTGAAAAGGAGGAAAGTGTTTCATGTTGAAGATGAGCCTTTCTTAGAGCTGATACTTGAGGGAAGCTCAAAAACTATGAAAGGTTTCATGGAGATTGTTGAGGAGATCAATCTCCAAGTAGAAGAAGAGCAGGTCAAAGGTTTTGATGTGGCCACTTTTAAAGCAGAGACTGCAATCAGGGAGCCAACTGAAGAAGTTCAAATGTCTGAGAAGTCCCTACTTCTCCCAAATCTACCTTTTTACCTTATCTCTGAAAAAGAGTTTTATCCCTCTATTTTACATTCAGGAACTTTTCAATCTTAGGGAGGACTACTGCCTTGCAGCTATAGCTGAGTCAGAAGAAGTTGCAAGGAGATTCAACAATAAGAAAGGAGACAGAAAATAAGAATTTTTGCGTCTTGATTTGGATTTGTCAAATGAAGAATTCAAAAGATTCATCACAAGCTCTTTCAAAATGCTTTGAGAAAGCTATCTCAGAGAAGCCAACACTTGCTGATGAAGAGTTTGATGAGCATTAGAAGCAACTTGGAATATACTTGTTTGGGCGCGGCTATTCATTCTTGGATGTTGCTAAGGACAAAGGAACAATTTGTATTGACTCAAAAGAGCTCATCGAGGAGGAAGATGAGGTCAAGGTATGTTGTTTAATATATTCTTATGAATTTAAGGTTTTGTCCAAGATCTCCATTTTTAGTGAGAAATCGACCATGACCGATGCAAGCGATAAGGTCCATCGGATATTTTTCGTTGGGCTTTATCGCTTGCATAGGTCGTGTTTGGACTTGAAGAGGAAGATGAGGTCAAGGTATGTAGTAAAATATATTCTCATGATTTTTAGACTTAGGAAATGAGATGTGACTGATGCAACATCTTTAGTATGTATCGGTTTTCTCCAAGGTCTCCATTTAAACTGTGAGAAATCGATCACGACCGATGCAAACGATAAGGCCCATCGGATATTTTCCGTTGGGCCTTATCGCTTGCGTCGTGTTTGGACTTGAGGAAGATGACATCAAGGTATATAGTTAAATATATTCTCAAGAATTTTAGGCTTATGATATGAGATGGGACCGATGCAACATCTCTAGCTTGTATCTGATTTTTCCAAGATCTCCATTTGAAGTGTCAGAAATCGATCACAACCGATGCAAACGATAAAGCCCATCGGATATTTTCTGTTGGGCCTTATTGCTTGTATTGATCGTGTGTAGGAGTTGCATGCAGCATTGATAATAGATATCTGGCTTTGTAAGAATTCACCTCCTTCAGCAAATATAACATGTTTCTAGGTAGTTTGCAAAGAGATATTGATGACGACCGATGCAAGCGATAACGACCATCTGAATTTCTCTAAAGACCCTAATCGCTTGCATCAGTCGGGTCTCTTGCTTTATGTCTAATTGTTTCAAGTTACTTTTCATGACTCCTTAAGTGTGCTTGCACTTCATCTAACCTTGTTTTTCATTTTTACCATAGTTAACTATATTGGATGAAGACAATTACCTTGGCAGGGGCAAGGGAACAAGAAAAGCCATAGAAAAGAAAGGAAAAGCAAAGGTGGATATTCATTCAATTATCCACTATCTTCAAAACTTGAACCCAAACACTTTTTGTGTTATTCACAAGCACTATAGTGAGGAGCCAAACTTTGCATTGTTCTCCTTGAGGACTCTATCAAAATACATGGGTTTCACTCCAATACCCTTTAATGCTTTCAAAGTTTTGCTGCTTTAAAGAGTAGCTTCATTCAGAATTTTGGATATGCCCTAGGACTCAATGCTTCAAGGGCAGGGTACTTTCTTTGTTATTCAAGCTATGCAATGGCTGCAGGGGTGTCATATTTAAAAAGCATTGCTGGATACAGGAGAAAAGAGTTCCTCACATATAGAGGTGATTTTCCAGAGCCAAGCGCTTTAAAGAGGCTGAAGGAATGACTTCATTTTTTCAAATTCTATTTCTCAACAAATGTACATATACAGAAATTGTCCAATGTGATATAAGACATTGCAAATTTTTTGGTGTAACTGATCCATGTCCTAATATTAATTGTTATTGATCCATGATTTGTTCTGTGGTCAAAGTCATTTGATGGTAATAGAAATATTTCTTTTCAAATCTTAATACATCATGAAATGTACATAGATGACATCTTTATTTCTCAAACAAATAAAAGACATTGCAAATAT
>MU264265.1:22500-29842 GCA_020310875.1 Ceratopteris richardii
AACACCCATGGATCCTAGTCACACCATGAAGCATTTTGGTGAATTATCTCTACCTAGGATACCGATAAAAAATGGTTGGAGATATTGTGGCACAAACTCCAAGGCACATAAAACAAAATTTGCAAGAATGTTTTATAGCATAGTGCAGCTCGTCCCACCACACGGAATGCATTTCAAAAGAAGATCAAATTATCCTTTCTTCCTTCTCAGTTCTATCTACATGCTTGTTGTTTGTGGACTAATTTCACATGGAAGGAGGGTGATACCATTACTACTTACAGTGAGTGATTTTGGAAACATCTGTTACTTGTTTGCATGCCCAAGGTTGTTGTCAAGGATACTTTGTAGAGGAAGTATGAAGATGGTTTGGAGATGGGAATCCAAGCTAAGATATGTACACTAAAAACCACAAATCTTTATGAATCTATTTTGATTGCTCATGATGTAGAGAAATAGTTTCAATCTATTATCCAGCCAATTTGTTTGAAACAATGGAATCAATGATAGCCCCTCATCAAGCACAATTTTTATTTGAAGCATAATTTTTTTGAAGCACAATTTTGCTATCGCTTCTTCTCCTATTTCCACAAGATTCTCATTCTAATTTTTCAACAACACACATAGCCTCATCCCTCCAACCTACCAAACCCCCTACCTTTCAAACTTTGACATTGGATGCTCAACAAAAAAGACCACATATCTATTGGTAGATTTTGGTAGTGATGTGTATAAACACACTAGGACCACTAGGGACTTCTTTTCCTCTTTAGGAGGTTTTTTCCTTGGCTTGTATATATGCCTAAAACCCTAATGGATTACTTATGTTTGTGCATTCACTTGGTAATACATTGAGTATTGTGTGTTGTGCTCCAAGATTCTTCTTCTTACTATTTGTGTGCTTTTGTGACCTCAAACTCCAACAATTGGTATCAGAGTAGGTTGTTGCTTCATTTAGGGCATCATCACGACCCCTCCAGTCACACTCTCAAAATCAAAAAAAAAAATTGGTGAGCATATTCAAGGAAATTAAAATCTCAAAAATGGACCTAGTCTATGATGTGGAAAAATTGATCTAAGCTTTTTTCAAGCTTCAAACACACTACCAGAGTGCCTCTATAGGCAATTTCATCCTTCTATGCCAAACATATATACAAGTTTTGATTTTCCAGTACAAGCAGCTCAAAGTTTATTTGGGCATTCAATTTGCGCAAGTTGATGGTGGAATAGCTCTGTGTCAAAAAAAATATATTCACACATAATTGCAACATTTTAACCTTAGAAATTGCAAACCTATTGCCACTCCTATGGAAACAAGTTTATGGTCGGGTCTTCATGATGCTAGAGATGCATTTGATGTTGTCCTCTATCAACACACTATTGGATGCTTGATTTAATTATGCATAACTCATCTTGATATTCAATTTGATATCTCTCACATGAATAGGTTTATGCATTGCCCAAGTGTCAAGCATTGGTAGGTGGTAAAGTGCTCTGCTACTTGAGTGGTGCCTAGCTACTTGGATTGTTTTATCCCAAGGGGATCATTATCGTTAGATATACATGCTTTTTTTTACTCTCACTAGACTAGTTGCTATGACACTTGTGTGTCCACTAGTGGTTTTTGTTTCATGATTGCTAGTTCATTCATATCTTGGTTGAACAAGAAGGATCCTATTGTGGCCAGTTCTAGTTGTGAGCTTGAGCATAGGGCAGCTTTCACAGTGACTCTTGAGTGTATGTGGCTCAAATGTCTTTTGGCTGATTTGGGTGTTGGTCAATCTTCTGCCACCACCATCTTCACTAATAGCCAGAGCGCATTGGTAGTTGTGAGGAACCCTATGTTGCATGCTTGCACAAGCACGTTGCCATGCATTATCATTATGTGAGGGAGAGGTTCTCTGCTGCATAGATGATTTTGGCATATGTTCCCACATAGGGTAACATTGGAGACCTTTTCAAAAAGGCTCTACCTCATGAGAATTTTGAAGCTTTCTACAAAGCTTTGGGCTTACTCCCTTTTGTGGATCGATCTCTTTCCACATAGCTTGGCATTTCCTTATATAGGAGTGCCAACTCCTTGTTCATTGCATCACTCCCAGGGGGGATTTGTTGATATATTTAGATAGTGATGTGTGTGGAAACACTAGGACCATTGGGGCTTTTTTCTCCCTCTTTAGGAGGTTCTTTTGCCCTCGACTTGTATATATTCCTATAACCACAATGGTTCACTTATCTTTGTACATTCAATTGGTAATACATTCAGTATTGTGTGTTGTGCTCCAAGCTTCTTCTTTTTCCTTCTGTTGTTTGTGAGCTTCTGCTGACCTCCAACTCCAATAGTATCATCTCATGGAATTGTTGCCAACCTAGACATACTAAAGCAAAGTGCAGATTGTGGCCTCTCAATATGAAAACTATCATGTCAAGGTACATAATTTGAGGGTAAGCAGTATCAAGAAGAAGCCTACTATCGTGCACATGCTAGTGAAAGTTCCATGTAGATTGATAAGTTTAGTGGAGGAATTTACTACGTAGAAAAGAAGCTATCTAGACATAACATTGCACAAAGATGCACCTTCTCCTATAGGTCCATGCTATAGATATGGAGGTGAACACTTCTTAAAGGATTTCACTTAGCCATTTAGAAATTTTATCTAGAAGATTAAAATATTTTGTGAGGAATATAGGGAAGAGCAATTGATTAAAGATTGCTCGTAAAATCCTCAAAACATTGCACAAACACCATTAAAAATGATTATCATGGAAAGTAATAACAAAATATATCAACATCAACATGGTTTCTCCTTGATTAGGAATCCATTATATGTAATCTTTGTTCCCTACTATATTTTATGTTTGTCTCACAAATGCTATCATTGATTTTTTATTAAGCTCTGAGAAACATGCAAAATATTGAAGTGTGGTGATTTATATGTCTCTCTCTGTGAAGGATTTGTTACATCTATCTATCTCTAAGTTGTAAGCATTGGTTCTACTTCCATATTTATCCATTGCAATGATTTGTTCTACTCTATGAAGGATTTTTTACATCTATCTATTCCTAAGTTGTAAGCATTGGTTCTACTTCCATATTCATCTATTGAGGAAAGCATTCTTCACATCAAGTTGAAGTAGCTTTCAATGCCTTGGAGCTGCAACACTGAGCAAGCTTTTGATGGTGGCCATCTTGGCCATAATTCAGAAGGATTCTTCATAATCTAAGCCCTATGTTTGAGTAGAACCCTTGGAAACCAATTCGGATTTATACCTACAAATAGAGCTATCTAGATTCCTTTTCATCTTGTGCACCCATATGCAACCTATTACCTTTTTGTTGATTTGGATAGGAACCAACTCTAATGTGTCCATTTCCTTTAGAGCTTCTATTTAGTCTTTCATGGCTTTATCCCAATTAGGATTACCTTAGCCTTCTAAGTAGAGGGGTCTTCTAATATTGAATCTTTGGCCAAACAAATGGTATGTTTATTTACAAATGATGTATCATAACTATACCTTTCAAGTTATCCCCTATCCCTTGTTGATCTTCTAGGAGCACATTAGGAGCATTCTTCACATCCCTACATCTCGGCCTTTCCTCTTGATTTCTAGAGTTTGTAATCTCTCTCTTTCTCCTCTTTATCTTCTTTTGGAACAATTCTAGATTTGTGCACTTATGCATCATTCTTACTATCTAATGGAAGGAATTATGTATCAAGGTCATAGGGTAGTTTTACCTTTTTTTTCTTCTTCATACCATGTCCTATGTTCTTCAAATACAACATCCCTACTTGTGAATTTCTTTGTAGCTCGATTGTAAAAATTGTAGCCAATTTATGTTGAGTCATATCCAATGAACATAGCTTTGGTTGTTGTTTCATCCAATTTCCCTCTAATTTGGTAAGGTCAATGCACATATGCTTAAAAACCAAAAAATTTGCAATGAACTAAGCTTGGTTTTCTACCATTCCAAGCTTTAGAGGGAGTCAAACCTTGAAGTTATTTAGATGGAATTCTATTGATGAGATATATTACAGCAGACATTGCTTCTATCCATAAGTATTATGGTAGTTTCTTTTCTTCAAGCATAGTCCTAGCTCTCCCAACTAGGGTTTTGTTCCTCCTTTCAGAAACACCATTTTGTTGAGGAGAGTAACTAGTGGTGACTTCTCTTTTGATGCCTTTATCCTGCAAGTATTCATGAAAATATTTGGAGAAATGTTCTCCCCCTCCATCACACCTAAGCTTCTTTAATGACCTACTAGTGCAATTATCTACATGTGGTAGATATCTTTTGAAACAATCAAAGTCTTCACTCTTATTTTTTATAAAGTATATGATTTTCCATCAATTGTGATTATCAACAAAAGATACATAATACCTTGAGCCTCTTAATGATGCTTCTTGACTTGGTCCCCATAGATTTGTGTGTACTAAGTCCAAGAGGTTGTTGGAGATGTACCCTTTGTTGTGGTAAGGTTGTCTTTGTGACTTCCCAACCTGACAAGCATCACATCTATTGATCATATTTTGCTTTGCAATATTTGGCAGCCCTTGGAAACTTTGATCCCTACATATACCCTTCATTGTTCTTTCATTAAAATGAGCAAGGCTCTTATGTCGCACTTCTCATTCACTAAGGCTTTGTGACCCAAAGTTGTATAGAGCTACATTTTTGGTTTCTCCTACTTTAAATTTGGTGATTCTACCTTGTTTCCCACCTCTAGCTATCCTTTTGAAGCCTTGGCATGGATCTTCCACATATGCTCCATGCAAGGTGAACCTAACATGCAAGCCTTTTTCTACAATCTAGACTACACTTATTAGGTTTTTGGTAGTAGTGGGTACATAGAGATCCCTACTCAAAATATTTTTTCTTCCATTGGATTCTTTGAAATTGCCAATACTTTCCACATTAGGCTTGGTATCATCCCATGTTTGTACCTCATGTTTATGCTTATGTTTCTCCAAGTCTGATAGAAGAGTTATATTGCCTACAACATGTTTTGAAGCACTAGAATCTATATAGAACAAGTGCTCATACTCTTTACCTGCATTATGGCTCAAATGCATTAGTAGTAATGAACATTCATGTGATTGATCCTCAAAGCTATTGTTTCTATTATTGTTGTTGGAGTTTTTTCCACCTCTTTCTCTTGTATTGCCTAATTCACTTCTTCCTCCTCCTTTCTATGTTCTTCTAGTGAGCCAACACTTTTGAGTCATGTGGTTTGACTAGATGGCACAAGGCTAAACTTCTTGTTCCTTGGTCTTGTCCTGCTTTGCTTCTTTCTTCTTTCCTTTCCATTTGCTTTGATTTCATAATTATTATGAAAAATTTCTTCATCATCATCCTCCTTCTTCCCTTTATTCTTCTTGTCCTTATTATTTGTATAAAGAACAATTGTAGAATTACCTTACCTTCCTTTGTGTTGTTGTTGGCCTCTTGATTGAAGATTTGGCCAAGAAATATATTGAGGTCATGTGTATGCACATCCATTAGGAGTTGTGAATGATTGCCACTACTTATCAATCCTAATACCATTGAGGATTTGCCTCATAATGTCTTCATCTTCAATTAGTTCTCCAATTGATGCTAATTGATCTACAACCTCCTTGACTTGGTAACAAAATATGTGATTGTCTCCTTTGGCTTCTTCTTTATTTGATTGAATCCATTTGACATGGTTCTTCCTAACATTGATGCTAGCAAAGAAGAATGTCTCAAGTGCATCCCAAGTTTCTTGTGATGTCTTACAACTTCTAATGTGTGGAAGCAAGACATCAAAGATAGAGTTTAGGATGTAAGGCCTAGATTGCGCATCTCTTGCACACCATAATGCCAATTTCACAGTTTTTTCTTGTGTAGGTCCTCCTTTGGATTTTGGTATAGGCATGACTTCATGACCCTTTACTATTCCATAGAGATTTCTTCCTTGTAAGTAGGCTTCCATTTTAATTTTCCAATGACCATAGTTAATCCTATCAATATTCTTGATCATGGAGGGAAATCCATCACCCATTCTATGAAGAAAGCTTTGATACCAAAGGAAGAGAATGAAAGAACTTGATATCCTTAAGTAATGAAGTTAGGTTCAGCTATCTAGCATAGAACCTTCCCTTTATTACTTGAAAGATTTCATTGACCTTATAATATTCAATTAAGTGCAACCAAACACCTTGCATTCTTTATAAGATCAATATGAACAAGATAGTACAAAACAGACTACTTGCACGTGACGAAACTCTGAAACAAAGACTTTCTAATTATTGATGGAAGGTGCTACATAAAATGCTCAATACTCACAACATATTTACAATTGAAAAGAAAATTCTCTTAAAGGATGATGTCTTATAGGGTTAGAAGACTATTATGCATTAGAATCTAATTTATTAGCAAGACTTACTTTAATTATAAGCTTAACATCCATAGATGGTCATCCAAACTTTTTTTGGAATAACAATAACACACCCTGAGAGACCAAATGCACTCTATCTCTTGTAGCACAATCCAAATAATACAAGATTATGAAAAATTAAATCAAACATCAATATCATTACAATGAATCATTAATCTTGATTATTGGAATTTTGTGCAAAGAGATCCAACTTATACAAGTTTGCTAAGTTTGCTAAGTTTGGAAAATATGGTGCAGGCATCTTGCAAAGGAAAATGTGCTGACAATGACAAACTTTGATTAAATAAGTTTGAAAGCTAGTTTCAGTATAAAGGATGTGCTAGAACAGAAGCCAAAGTCCCTTGGGGCATTGACATGCATGAGAATTTGACACCATTGGGAATGGCACTGCTAAATTGGCTGGTCCAGTTAGCGGAGATGGAACCGTACATATGCAATTCATTCGATGTGATATCGAGTGGGAGCTATTTAGATTTATTGATTGCACCATTCACATGCACAAAATAACCTTGCAGGTACCATATAACTCCTTGTCATTCTGTAAAATATGGCAGGGTCCACAAGTGAATATACTCCGGGTTCTTCAAGCTTCATATGGGGGGGGGGATGGCTGGTGGTCTGTCACCCTCCTTCAAAAGCTGTTAGGGAGAAGTTGGGAGGCAGGGGTATGCTAATTACTTCGCATGGGGGGCATTCTCTCGAGCGGCTCTTGAAGACCAGAAGAGGACGAAGGGATTTGAGGAGAGGGGTGCAGTCGGGGGTGTTCTGGGGGGTGGGAAAGTTTTTTGGGGCAGCTTCGGAAGGAGAGTGGGGGATTGGCTTTGTTTATCCCGGGGGGGGGGGGGGGGGGGGGGGGGGGGGGGGGGGGGGGGGGGGGGGGGGGGGGGGGGGGGGGGGGGGGGGGGGGGGGGGGGGGGGGGGGGGGG
>MU264266.1:0-15000 GCA_020310875.1 Ceratopteris richardii
AAAAAAAAATTATAAAAAAAAACCTTGTGTGTGTATGTAAACTATAACCAAGGTGTCCAACAACACTACCTTAACAAGAGGTGGTGCCTTTCTTGGACCAAACTTCGATGGGAACTAAAGTTCATGTCTATTTGGCACCCCCTAACTGAGATCAAAAGTCTGTGCTCATGTGGCAGATCTTGCATAAGGAATCTGGTCCAATGCAAGGGCTAATAAAATATGGCGTGCCGCCATGGTGCAAGCTTGCCATCGATGCATCGAAGATTTAGCTCACCTGTTCTTCGATTGCCCCAAGTCCCGTGTGTCTGGCATCACGTGACACGAGTTTTGAGACTCACACACCAATCAATTGGCAACAGTTGTTGTTGGGTGAGGCGGTCGGCTGCTCATCGAGGCTGTGGAATGCCATCAGGAGCGAGGCCCTTTGGAAGATTTGGAGGGAGCGATGTGCTGTCAACTTTGGCCAAACTCCTAAGGAATGGTCGATCGAGAAATCATTGTTTCTTCTAGGTAAAAGAATCTCCCATAAGAAGAGATCTCCACCGTTTAGACATCACTATATTTATCTCCTCGAAAACAACAAGTTGAAACCCAAATGGGGTCCCACATGAGGGTGATGATAGATTTATCCACCTCATTTGTAATGCCCTCTAGCTTGCCATACTCCTCCCCTACATTGTGGGATTTGGGGGGTCCATGGGCACTAGTCCCCATTCACTTGTAATTTTTCTTCTTTATTTTAATTAAAGTCCGGGAGAATAGACTAAGGCCGAACTTCCTTTATTAAAAAAAAAATGTGTGAATCATTGTTTCCCTAGTGGGGGGGGGGGCGTGGGTTCAAATCAAGTTTGGTTGTGTGTTGGTAGGCACTCTCATCACATGTTATGATGAGATGTTAAAACTAGCTCCATTCAAGGAATCATTGGCCTTCGAGCACTTTCATTTGGCTATGTCATAGAGGCAAGGCTGTGCTCATTGCGGTGGGGTAGAATTGACTCAACTCCTTTTAGGCCATCCTTACTCCATTCCTCGCATTAGTAGGCTTTTGGGATTCTTTTCATTTCTAATGGGTGTTAGACATTCTTTTCATTTCTAATGGGTGTTAGACATTCTACCCCTCATTGTGTGGGATTCGGGGGTTCCATGAGTACTATGCACCTTCACATTGTAGTTTAATTAGTTCAAGATATCAAGGAGGATAGATTCCAAATTCAAACCTATATTTTAAAAAAATCACCAAGGTTCAGGTTCAATGCCCATAAATTGGTCCATCGTTAATCTTGAAGTGGGGTATAAAGGGGTTGCCTAGGTGTGTGCAATATACTTTCAAAAATCTCAGCTAATGGAAGAGTAGCTCGAGTACTAGGCTTCACAAAGACCAAAAAAAAAAAAAACAAAAGACTTATCACATCAATACCAAAGTCCAAAACCTATGCAAGATTCATAATGGTGTAAGAGATGCTTCATGACCGAGGAAGGTATGAGGAACCTCTCTTATTTGTGCCTAATGTCTGCAAATATAAACTACTATTTTTACATTCGATGATCTTTCTAGTGGATCGGTCAAAGGTAAGAAGCATGCAAAAGACATACACACCTTTCTCCTTATAAGGAGAAAGGTGCCCAAAGAATCCTAAGTGTGTCCACACACATTACTAAAAAGAATAACTAACAAATGTCCATGTTTCGTAGGTGCTTGGGTAAATCTTTGACCTCTTGAGGTGGACGCCTACTGAACCTCCTTTAGAAAAAAAATAACCAACAAATCTCTATTGAGAGTGATGAACATAACATAGAGTTGGCGCTCATGTATAGGGAAAAGTCAAGTTATGTGCACTAAGATTACCTAAAACTAGAGTAAATCCAAAACTTTGTAGAAAACCTTCAAGCTTCTCACCATGCAAAGCCTTTGTGAAGCAGTCTACAATAAGCATAGAACACTTGCCTCCTCAAAAGTTTCAATGACTTTAATTCTCAAGAAAGATGGTGTTGGGAAAGCATGGCCAACACCCAAATCACTCAATGGGCACTTGAGCCACACACATTCAACTATAGCTATGTACTTAACATCACAATTAGATAGGGCCACAATAGATGCTTCTTGCTCAACCAAAGTATATATGCACTACCAAGCATGAAGAAAAAATTACTTGTGGACACGCAACTAACATTCATCCAAGTCGACTATTGTGAAAAATAGTACATAAATCTTGTTGTAATAACCCCCCTTTGTGATAAAGAACTAATGAGTATAAGCTAAATAGTGAAGGTCTTCTTGGGCTATGCATAGAGCTTCTCATCTGAGAAATTGAAAACTAAATGTCAAGCCATGTAATGCATCTTGATCATAGAACAACATCAAATAGATCTCCAATATTGGGATGGCTCAATCACAAACTTTTATCCATGGGAGACGCAATGGGTTTATAGCAAAGGCCAACACATTGGAATAAAGTTTTAATGTATTCTACTTGAGACAAAGCAATGTCAGGGATGTAAGGGTCATGTGACCTTACCCTATATTCATATATATATATATATATATATACATCATATATAGTGCATTGTATAAAGAGAAAACATTATGTGGGTTTTGAGGCTCCCATGCATCTGTGCGTGTATTTCCTCTTTTGTCTATCCTCCATCTCCTCCTTGCTCCTCTTGTTCTACACACCAAAGCCTTTTATTGGTATCAGAGCTTGCTAAAGGTTGGTGTGCAAGAAGCTTCAATGGAAGCTTAGTTCACAAGAGGTGAATGTGCAGGTTGGCACCTCTCGATAGCTATTTGGTATTTTGGCCATAACTTGACTAGGAAGCTTGGATTGGTGCATTTTAAAGTTTTGTGTGTAGGTGAGATACAGAGATACAACTTCATAGAAGGTATAGAAACTGTTTCGGAGTTCTAAACCACCGAAGATTCAAAAAATGCAAATTGATGTAGAAGATGAATCTACAATCACTTGGGTAGCAGTTCAAGTTTTGGGCTGTAACTTGAGTTTTACATGTCGAATTAAAGTTATTCAACTTGCTCTGCGTAGCTTGAAAGAGAAGCTACAACTTTGTAGAAGAGAACAATTCCAAATTGTGAGTGCTAGGTCACCAAAATTGCAACATACAAAGCAGTAGTGCTACAGGTGAAGGTGAAACTAAAAATAGATGCTTGTTTTGTGTATATCTTGAGCTACGCACCTCCGATTGAGGCGTTCTATATATCGTTACGTAGCCAAGAAAAAGTTTTTTGAAGTTTTCTAAGAGAAGCTCAAATTCAGAGGTTATCATCTTTGAAAAAGAAAAACATAAAGCAACATATTTTCACCATAAGAACCCTAGTTGCTTTTGGAGGTTCAATTTGCTTTGGAACTTCTTTGAGAGAGAATCTTTGGTGTGCAAGATCTTATTTTAAGAGTCATACATCATTCTTTGTATGTGTTATCACTTATGTGTTGGTGCAAGGCAATCAACAATTGAAGTTTTGATGAGGTTTTGAAGTCAAGGATTGAAGAAAAGATCAAGTCATGAAGCATGAAAAGTATATGTTCAGAGAATGAAGATATGTATACATGTGTATATTAACTTAGAGTTAGCTCACTTATACTTTTGTATATTTATGAACTTGTACATATTTGCCTATATATACAAGGAATGTCGGGGAAAATATGAGAGAGCATGTGAATAGAGAAATTAGAAGTTGTATGAGCCATTAGACACTTTAGAAGTGAGTAAGATCTCTCTCATCACTCAGATGTAAAGTTTTCCAAAAATGAAGAAAAGTTGCGCCCGATTTCTGAGTTCTTCTTCTGTGTTGAGTCTTTTGTGAAATGCTTTTGTACAAGTCTAAGCCTATAGTTGATTGACTTCTGTACAAATTTTCAGCTTCTAATTGTGATCAGACTGAGAGAATTGAGTGTAGGAACATTTACATGTGTAAATGTAAAGAAGAGAAGTTGCAAGAGGTGCAAAATTCGATGCTAATGTTTTGGTCAGTTCTTCTTCAACAGTGTAAAGTTTTGAGCAAGCAAGCACTCATTCTTTAAGCTGGAAGGTAAGCTACCTATGGTTTAAAGCATTTGATTAAACGGGATGTAGTTTGGGAGGACCAAGCTTAGAAGTTGCAGGTGTCAAAGTCGACACTAAATAACTATAGTTTTAGACATAGGTGACTTGTTAAGATCATTTCTCAAGGTCCACTGAGTCTTTTGGAATGATTTAACTTTTAGGAGGTGCGCAAACTATAGGCAACATCTTGCGCAAAGTTTTATAAAAAACTTTACACATTTGATAAGTGAATGAGTGAGTTATGTGCAACAGACTTTCTGTGTAGTCACCTTCTTCACAGTTTGTTCAAGATTTTGGGAATTGAGTATTGATCCTCCAAATTGGTGAAGGTTTTAAGTTATTCTTGATATAGAGGTTCTCTAACTCAAGGATAACTTGTTCTTTTGGAGATTAACACTCTCCATCAGTGGTATCAGAGCACGAAGCATCAAATTGAAGAAAGGAGGACCCCGACTGCTGCAGTTATAAAGAATTCAACATTTGAAGATACAAAGGTGAAAGATTGAAAGCAAAGCTTGAAAAGGAGGTCAGAAGATATCAAGGAAGACAAAAGGAACATCATGCAAAGCAAAGGTAACCTTATTCCTCATAAAGCTTGAAGGATTTAATACATAGGTGAAGAAAGGATGGGAGATTCTCTTCAGATAGAGAAATTGGATAGAGAGAACTATCCAGCATGGTCAATGAGGATGGAAGATCATCTTATGAGCAAAGACTTGATAGGTTATATTACAGGTGAAGAGGAAAAGCTTCAGTTCAGAGATCCTAGTGTTCCAACTAGGGATGAATTGTTAGAATTGAAGACTTGGATGAAGAGAGATGCTCAAGCTAGGAGCATTATCTACATGGAGTTAATGACTACTTGATACCTCACATTAGAGGTCTTGAAAGTGCAAGTGATATATGGGATGCTTTGGAGGAGCATTCCAAAATACCACAAAGTCAAGGAAGGCATCCTTGTGGGCAGAGTTTACCACATTCAAGAAGAAGGCCTCTCAATCCATTTCAGATTATGTAACAAGGAAGAAAGACATTGCAGATGCATTAGGAGCAGTTGATGAAGATATTGAGGAGGATAAATTGGTAAGGCAAATCCTCACAGGTTGAGAGGTGATGACAAATGGAATCCATTCATTTTGTCTATGAATTATCACTAGATCATTTTACTCCTGACTTAAATCAGTTGCTAGGACACATGCTAACCTTTGAGCAGGATCTCAAAGGTGAAAGTGATAAAAGTGCAGGTCAAGCAATGTATTCAAAGGATAAGAAAGAATAGCAAAGGGAAGCAACAAGCAAATGAAGATGAAGGTACAACTAGCCCAGCTAACTTCCTAAGAGGAAGAGGAGGTGGCAAAGGTAGAGGAAGAGGCAGAAGTAATACACTGGATTTGTGGTAAGACAAATCGCTTAGCTCATGATTGTTGGCATAATACTCTGAATAATGGTGGATATAATCAGAATTTTAATTCAAGAGGAAGAGGTGGCAGAAATCAAAGAGGTAATTTTAGAGGTAGAGGTAGTAGAGGCTATTTTGGAAGAAATGCAGGTAGAGGATTCCAAATCCAACAATACAACAATACCTACTACAATTATGCTTCAGATCAGAAGGAGGATTCAACATTGATAATGAATGCAACTTGTGAAAGGCAAAGTGAAGACCAAAGAGTCTTCTACATTGACTCACGGTGTAGCAATCACCTGAGTGGCAACATAGCTTTGATGACTGATTTGGAGAATAAGATCACTAATCATGTAGTTCAAACAGGTGACAATACAAAGCATTATATGAAGTCAATTGGATCAGTGAAGGCCAAGGATGGTAGTACTCTCTTGAGTAAGGTTTTGTATGTTCCTACAATTCCAAAGAATATGATAAGTGTAGGACAAATTGTTGAAAAGGTTTATGAAGTTAGGTTTCAATAATGAAGGAGTTTTTGTGGAAGACCCTAGCAATGGGTATAAACAAATTATTTCAGGGAAGAAAGAAGGAAGATTGTTCACATTGAAGATTCAAGGTAATATTGGTCATGCCTTGTTCACCTATGGAGGACATAAGATCTCTGAGTTAGATCTTTGGCACAAAAGGCTTGGACATTTCAATGAAAGAGGTATTAAAGAAATGGTTAATAATGGTTTAGTGCTTGGATTGCCTAATGTTGCAGGTCAACATATGACATACAGATGTGAGGCATGTCATTTAGGTAAGGCTCATAAGCAATCTTATTCCAAGCATGGTTTTATGTATTCAGAGAAGCTTGAGTTGGTACACACAGATATGTGGGGACCATCAAAGGATTTCGGTATCAATGGTTCAAGGTATTATGTGATTTATGTTGATGATGCTACTAGATGGATCACTATATATGTGATCAAAGATAAATCAGAGGTATTCAATATATTCAAGCATTATCATGTGTATGCAGAAAGAATCACAGGTCAAAGTTGAAGAGACTAAGGTCAAATGGAGGGGGAGAGTATTTCTCTAATGAGTTTAGTGATTACTTGTGGAATGCAGGTATAAAAAGGGAAGTTACTTGCAGGTACTCTCCTCAACAAAATGGTGTAGCAGAGAGGAGGAATAGAACTCTTGTTGAGTTTGCAAGATCCATGATGAAGGGGAAAATTTGCCCAAATTATTTGTGGTTGAGGCTGTAAATACAGCTACATATTTGGTCAATAGATTACCATGTAAAGCTTTGCAGGGTATGACACCATATGAGGCATGGTGGGTAAGATACCTACTCTAGATCATTGCAAAGTATTTGGATGTTTGGCATATGCATATGTGCCATCTCAATTAAGGCACAAATTGGAACCTAAAGCTGAAAAGTATGTGTTCATTGAATATGATGATAAGAAAATGGGATATAGGTTGTGGAGTCCATCCACAAAACAATTCCTTGTATCAAAGGATGTTACATTTGATGAGCAAGGTACTTGGTATGCAGGATTTAATTCCTAAACCAAATAGTTAGAAGATCATTGGATGCAAAAATCAGACATGGGATTTGTTCCTAAACCAAATAGTCAGAAGATCATTGGATGCAAATAGGTCTACAAGACAAAGAGGTTTGCACATGGAAGTGTGTCTAGGTATAAAGCTAGACTTGTTGTGAAAGGGTTTGCTCAGACATATGGTATATATTATGATGAGACTTATAGTCCTGTGGCAAAAATGACAACTATCAGGACACTTATAGCCATTGCTGCATGTAAAGGTTGGAAATTATGCCAATTAGATGTGAAGAATGATTTTTTAAATGGTTACATTTCAGATGATGTTTTCATGGAGCAACCACAAGGATTCAGAAACGAAAGGTATCCAGATCATGTATGTAAGCTCAAGAGAGCTTTGTATGGTTTGAAGCAGGCCCCAAGGGCATGGAATTATAGACAAGTTCTTGAAAGAACTTCGTTTTCAAGTATCTAAAGCAGATAGTAGCTTGAAAGAACTTGGTTTTCAAGTTCTTGAAAGAATTTGGTTTTCAAGTATCTAAAGCAGATAGTAGCTTGCTTGTCAAAGCAAGTGATGATGCGTTCATTTACATGTGCATATATGTTGATGATATAATTCTTACCGGTATAGATGAGAAAGGCATTCAAAGCCTAAAGAAGCAAATGGAGAAAGAGTTCAAGATTAGTGACTTGGGAAACTTGTCATATTTCTTGGGCATGGAGATCTCATACACTCAACATGGAGTGTATGTAACTCAAGAAAGGTATTTGAAAAACTTGTTGGTCAAGTTTAAAATAGATGATTGCAAGGTAGCACCTACTCCAATGGAAGCGAATCACAAATTGAACAGATATGGAGGAGAAGAATTCAAGGACATGAAGCTATATCAACGTTTGGTTGGTAGTCTGATCTATGCTACATTAACTAGGCCTGACTGTCATATGCAGTTGGAGTATTATCTCAATTCATGCATTGTCCTAGAAAAGAACATTGGATTGCAGGACAAAGAGTGATGAGGTACATTAAGGGTACACTTAAAGAAGGTTTGTATTATGGTTTTACATCAGATACAAACATCAAGATATATAGTGATACAGATTGGGCAGGTAATCCTGATGATAGGAGATCAACTTATGGATACTTGTGTTATGTGGGAGATAAGTTAATTTCATGGTGTTCAAAGAAGCAACACACTATTGCTTTATCATCCACAGAGGCTGAGCACAAAGGTATGGTTGAAGCTGCAAAGGAAGTGATATGGCTTAATGTTGGAGCAAGTCTATGACAAGCCTAAGTATTGGCTTGAGTCCCACAAAGTCATAAAAGAAGCTTCAAAATGAAGACTATGTAAAGTTCACTTGTGAACTACCTCTTGTAACTTTTGAAGAGTTTACTTAATGTAAAAGTGATAGAATCTTAAGTGGTTGAGTCCACATGATCAAAAAGGGAAAGAGGAGCCACGAATTCGTGATTTGTGGTAGGTAGAGAATCAAATCAATCACTAATTGATTGGAGAGTGATTGAGGGAAGTTAGCCTCCCAAACTCAACTATAAATAGATGGCAGCTTTAGTCGTGGTTAGAGAGACCTATGTGAAGACCTCCAAGAGCTGAGCTTTATGCCATATCAAGGTGTGATTCCAAGGCACACATATGTATCAGTAAGTCCATTGTATTGTACAAGAAATATACTTTATTTTCATGACCATTTGAGTTCACATTTCCATGTTCTTGTGAAGTGTACTACTCACTGCCATTACTCTCAGTTTTCTTAGTCAGATTGCAGAGATCGTTTCTCTGAGCTTGGTGCATCAATTTCAGTGATTTAACTTGGTACAGTTAGATCTATAAGTCTACTATATGCTCACAAATTTTCATGTCATTTGGATGTTGCAATCTTCAGTTATGTTCAGTTGAAGTCAACAGTGTCTGTTCATTTTCACTTCTCTGTTAGGTACCCGTCTTTCTTACTCATCTTGTCAGAGCCATTTCTCAGTGGTTGTTGGTGCATGACAATCATCAATTGAAGGATTATGGAGAAATGAAGTCAAGAAGTCAAGAAGAAAACAAAGTCAGATGGTTGAAGGAAGGGCATATTCAGAAAATCCAAAGACATGTACACATATGTACATTAGCTGACTTATACCTTTGTTTAGTCATACACTTGTATATATTCATCTATAAATATGTTGGAAAATGTCGGGGCAAAGTGAGCAGAAGAAGATTAGAGAATAGGGAGAGAGAAATTAGTGTCATTAGACACATTGTAAGTGAGTGAATCATCCATCCTCACTAGTATGTAATTTTCTGAAGAAATCAAAAAATTTGCGCCCGATGTTTAGCAGTCTGCTCCTTCTGTGTTTAATCTTTTGAGAAATCCTTCTGCACGTATCTAAGTCCATAGCTAATCTATCTATGGCTAGAATTTGAGAGGTTAATTGCAATCAGGTTGAGAGAATTTTGATTAGGAACATTCATATGTAAGAATGTTCTAAGAGTCGAAAATCTGGCGCACATTTCATCTTCAAAGAAATGGTCAGTGCTCAGTCCACAGTGTAAAGTTTTACACAAGTGAGGGCTCAAAATCTAAGTTGGAAGGTAAGCCATCTATGGCTAGAAGATCTTGATTCAAACGGGTTCAGAGTTGGGAGAACCAGTGCTAAGAAGTTGCAGGTGTCAAAGTCGTCATTGCAAGGAAGCAGTTTTCAGACATAGGTAAAGTGTTTCACACATTTCTCACAGTATACTCAATCATTCTGAGAGATTTAACTTGGTAAAGTTGCGCAACCTTAAGGCGAAGTGGTGTGCAAAGTTTTATAAAAAACTTTACAGGATTGATTAGTCCAATGAGTGATTAATCTGCAGCAGACTTTTCTGAAGAAGTTGAATTTTTCAGAATAATCAATTTTCTGATAAATTGGTGAATAATCTCTAAGTTTGGTGAAGTCTAAAGTTGATCTTGATATAGAGGTGATCTAAATTCAAGGTCAACTTGTTCTTTTGGAGATTAACACTCTCCATCAGTGGTATCAGAGCAGGTTGTGTCAAAATTGAAGTGAAGGAGACTCCAACTATTGCAGAAATACAAAACTTTACATTTCGAAGGTGCAAAAGGTCAAAGTGTGAAGAAAGATCAAAGGAAGACATACAAAGAGCATCAAAAGGATTAGAAGGAGCAACATTCGAAGTAAAGGTACATTCATTATCTGTAAAGGTTAAAGATTTGAAGCTACAGGTGAAGTAAAGATGGGAGATAGTCTCCAAATTGAGAAGCTGGATAGAGAGAACTATCCTGCATGGTCTATGAGGATGGAAGCTCATCTTATGAGCAAAGATTTGATAGGATATATCACAGGAGATGAAGAAAAGCCAGAATTCAGAGATCCTAGTGTTCCAACTAGGGAGGAGCTTGCAGATTTGAAGAATTGGATGAAGAAGGATGCTCAAGCAAGAAGCATCATCTACATGGCAGTTAATGACTATTTGCTTCCTCACATTAGAGGACTTGAAAGTGCATGTGACATTTGGAATGCTTTGGAAGAGAATTTCCAAAATACAACCAAATCAAGGAAGGCTTCACTATGGGCAGAGTTTACTACCTTCAAGAAGAAGGCCTCACAATCAATTTCTGATTATGTGACAAAGATGAAGGACATTGCAGATTCTTTAGGTGCAGTGGATGAAGATATTGAAGAAGACAAATTGGTAAGACAAATACTCACAGGGCTGAGAGGAGATGAGAAGTGGAAGCCCTTCATTTTATCTACAGAACTTTCATTAGATCACTTTACTCCTGACTTGAATCAATTGTTAGGTCATATGCTAACTTTTGAGAATGATGTCAAAGGAGATGTTGATAAGAGTGCAGGTCATGCAATGTATTCTAAAGACAAGAAGAAAGCCAACAAAGGAAAGCAACAATCAGGTGAAGAAGAAGGTACTTCAAACCAAGCAAACTTCATAAGAGGAAGAGGAAATGGCAGAAGTAGAGGAAGAGGCAGAAACAACAAAGAGAATGCAAGAGCTTGTTGGATATGTGGTAAGACCAATCATCTATCTCATGATTGTTGGCATAATAATCAAAACAATGGTAATTATCAGAACTTTAATCAAAGAGCAAGAGGTGGTAGATTTCAGAGAGGAAATTTCAGAGGTAGAGGTGGTAGGAATTCTTTTGGAAGAGGTGGTGGAAGAAACTTCCAAAGTCAATCCTATAATAACACCTACTACAACTATGCATCAGATCAAAAGGAGGACTCGACTCTCATTATGAATACATGTGAAACTTCACATGAGGACATGAGAGTGTTTTTTATTGATTCAGGATGTAGTAATCATTTGAGTGGAAATATTGCTTTGATGACTGACCTAGATCATAATGCAATTAATCATACAGTGCAGACAGGTGATAATACAAAGCATAAGGTAAAGTCAATTGGTTCAGTCAAAGCTAAGGATGGGAGCACTCTTCTGAGTAAGGTACTTTATGTTCCCACAATTCCAAAGAATTTGATCAGTGTAGGTCAAATTGTGGAAAAAGGATATGAGGTAAGGTTCACCAATGATGGAGTTTATGTGGAAGACCCTAGTCAAGGGTATAAACAAATTATTGCAGGAAAGAAAGAAGGAAGACTCTTCACATTGAAGGTACAAGGAAATGTTGGACATGCTATGTTCACATATGGAGAGCAGAAGGTGTCAGAATTGGATCTTTGGCACAAAAGACTTGGACACTTTAATGAAAGAGGTATCAAAGAAATGATTAACAATGATTCAGTGCTTGGAATGCCTAACATTGCAGGTCAACACATGACATACAGATGTGAGGCATGTCAATTAGGTAAGGCTCATAAGCAATCCTATTCCAAGCATGGATTTATGTATTCAGAAAGACTTGAATTGGTGCATACAGATGTGTGGGGTCCTTCAAAGGACTTTAGTATAAATGGTTCAAGATATTATGTCATATATGTTGATGATGCTACCAGGTGGATCACAATTTATGTGATTAAAGAAAAGTCAGAAGTGTTTAATACATTTAAACACTATCATGCATATGCAGAAAGAATTACAGGTCAAAATTGAAGAGACTAAGGTCAGATGGAGGGGGAGAGTATTTTTCAAATGAGTTCAATGATTATTTGTGGAATGCAGGTATAAAGAGAGAAGTTACTTGCAGGTACTCTCCTCAACAAAATGGGGTAGCAGAAAGAAGAAATAGGACTCTTGTTGAATTTGCAAGGTCCATGATGAAAGAGAAGAATTGCCCAAATTATTTGTGGGCTGAGGCTGTTAATACAGCTACATATTTGGTTAATAGATTGCCTTGTAAAGCTTTGCAGGGTATGACATCATATGAAGCTTGGTGGGGTAAGAAACCTACCTTAGATCATTGCAGAATATTTGGATGCTTGGCATATGCATATGTGCCATCTCAATTGAGGCATAAGTTGGAGCCTAAGGCAGAAAAGTATGTATTCATTGGTTATGATGATAAGCAAATGGGATACAGGTTGTGGAGTCCATCCACAAAGCAATTTATTGTATCCAAGGATGTTACATTTGATGAGCAAGGTACTTGGTATGCAGGTAAATATAATGTACATGCAGATGATGAAGAAGTAGTGGAACAAAGAAAAGGTAAAGCAAAGATTCAATTACTTGATGAAAGTGAGAACAATGAAGTACAGATTGAAGTTGAAGAGAGGCCAAGGTTTGACCCAGAATGTGATGAACCAGAAACTTCAAGAAGTGCAGAAGTTAGGAGGTCATCTAGGCACAAATGGCAACCTACAAGGTATAGCTATGACACTTCATTCTTAACTACTAAAGATTATGCTTATTTGGTAAAAGCAGATGAAGACCCTTCTACATATGAAGAGGCCAAAGGAAAGAAGAATTCGGAAGGTGCTATGCAAGAGGAGTATGATGCATTGATAGAGAATCAAACATGGGATTTGGTTCCTAAACCTAATAGTCAGAAAATCATTGGTTGTAAGTGGGTTTACAAAACAAAGAGATTTGCAGATGGAAGTGTGTCTAGGTATAAAGCTAGACTTGTTGTGAAAGGGTATGCACAGACATATGGAGTGGACTATGATGAGACCTATAGTCATGTGGCAAAGATGACAACCATCAGGACACTCATAGCAATTGCTGCTTGTAAAGGTTGGAAGTTGTCTCAATTAGATGTTAAAAATGCTTTCTTGAATGGTTACATTTCAGATGAAGTCTACATGGAGCAACCAGATGGGTTCAAAGATCAAGTGAGTCCAAATTATGTGTGTAAGCTCAAGAGAGCTTTGTATGGGTTGAAGCAAGCCCCAAGGGCTTGGAATTATAGGCTTGTAAAATTCTTGAATGATCTTGGATTTCAAGCATCAAAGGCAGATAGTAGCTTGCTAGTCAAAGCAAGTGAAGATGGGTTTATTTATGTTTGTATTTATGTTGATGACATAATACTTACAGGAACAGATGATAAAGGGATACAAATGATCAAGAAGCAGATGGAGAAAGAGTTCAAAATCAGTGATTTGGGGAACCTATCATTCTTCTTGGGAATGGAGATTTCTTATACTCAACATGGAGTATATGTGACCCAAGAAAGGTATCTTAAAAATTTGCTAACCAAATTTAAAATGGAAGATTGCAGGGTTGCATCTACACCTTTGGAAGTGAACCATAAATTGTCTAGGTTTGGAGGAGAAGAGTTCAGAGATATGAAACTTTATCAAAGTTTGGTTGGTAGCTTGATTTATGCTACATTGACAAGGCCTGATTTGTCATATGCAGTTGGTGTGCTTTCACAATTTATGCATTGTCCTAGAAAGGAACATTGGATTGCAGGACAAAGAGTACTTAGGTACATCAAGGGTACACTCAGAGAAGGGTTGTACTATGGGTTTACTTCAGATACAAGAATCAAGATATATAGTGATGCAGATTGGGCAGGTAATGTGGATGATAGAAGATCAACACATGGATACTTGTGCTATGTAGGAGACAAATTGATTTCATGGTGTTCCAAGAAGCAACATACAGTTGCTTTGTCATCTACAAAAGCAGAATATAAAGGTATGGTGGAAGCTGCAAAGGAGGTAATATGGCTAAAGACACTTTTGAAAGTTTTTGATGTGATTCAGAGTACTCCTATTATTTGTGGAGACAATATGAGTTCATTATACTTGGCAGCTAATCCTGTATTTCATGCTAGAACTAAGCATATTGAAATACAGTATCATTTTCTGAGAGAGAAGGTCATTGAGAAAGAGATTGAAGTCATACACACTCCCACAAAAGATCAAGTTGCAGATATGATGACAAAAAGTCTAGATGGACCAAAATTGCAAAGATTCAAGGATATGGCTGGAGTAAAGAAGATAGAGAAGAACCTCAATTAATGATTGAGGGGGAGCTGTTGGTGCATGACAATTATCAATTGAAGGATTATGGAGAAATGAAGTCAAGAAGTCAAGAAGAAAACAAAGTCAGATGGTTGAAGGAAGGGCATATTCAGAAAATCCAAAGACATGTACACATATGTACATTAGCTGACTTATACCTTTGTTTAGTCATACACTTGTATATATTCATCTATAAATATGTTGGAAAATGTCGGGGCAAAGTGAGCAGAAGAAGATTAGAGAATAGGGAGAGAGAAATTAGTGTCATTAGACACATTGTAAGTGAGTGAATCATCCATCCTCACTAGTATGTAATTTTCTGAAGAAATCAAAAAATTTGCGCCCGATGTTTAGCAGTCTGCTCCTTCTGTGTTTAATCTTTTGAGAAATCCTTCTGCACGTATCTAAGTCCATAGCTAATCTATCTATGGCTAGAATTTGAGAGGTTAATTGCAATCAGGTTGAGAGAATTTTGATTAGGAACATTCATATGTAAGAATGTTCTAAGAGTCGAAAAATCTGGCGCACATTTCATCTTCAAAGAAATGGTCAGTGCTCAGTCCACAGTGTAAAGTTTTACACAA
>MU264267.1:0-12500 GCA_020310875.1 Ceratopteris richardii
ATGCTATCTGTTTTTGGTGTGTTTTTGAGCTTTTCTTGCAGGAACTTGCTGTACCACCTCCTCCAGCAGTGTGCGCAGGTACGACAGACTCTGCACAGGTCCCGGGACGACGACCTCTGTCTGTCACGACAGACAGAAAAACTTAAAATTTTGTGAATGCATGTTTGTCACGGTAACCTACACCATTAGGGCACTCTAAATCACTAGAAGTTTCTCAAAAATTTGCGTTTTTTCAGTCTATCGCGACAGACACCGTCTATCGCGACAGACCAAAATTCCACGACAGACAGCGTCTATCGCGACAAACACCGTCTATCGCGACAGACAGAAATCCACGATAGACCCCGTCTATCGCGACAGACACCGTCTATCGCGACAGACAGAAAGTCCACGACAGACAGTGTCTATCGCGACAGACACCGTCTATCGGGACAGACCAAAATTCCACGACAGACAATGTCTATCGCGACAGACACCGTCTATCGCGACAGACCAAAATTCCACGACAGACAGAAATTCCACGACAGACAGCGTCTATCGCGACAGACACCGTCTATCGCGACAGACCAAATCACGACAGATGACAGACAGCGTCTATCGCGACAGACACCGTCTATCGCGACAGACAGAAATCCACGATAGACCCCGTCTATCGCGACAGACAGAAAGTCCACGACAGATAGCGTCTATCGCGACAGACACCGTCTATCGCGACATACCAAAATTCCACGACAACGTCTATCGCGACAGACACCGTCTATCGCGACAGACAGCCCCCACGATAGTTTGTGTCTATCGCGACAGACACCGTCTATCGCGACAGACAGACATTTTCGGCAAAAATTAAGGGGTAAATTTTTGGAAATTTAGGCTAAATTTTGGGCATATTTGCACTCTCAAATACTCATACACTTACAAAGGCCTTAGCAAAACGCATTAAAACCCCTGAAAGGTTCTGTTTGTCTAGTTAACCCCCTAAACCCTGAATGATCATAACTTTTTCATACGAAATCCAATTTTTGAGCTCTAGGGCTTGTCGGAAAGCTCGTGGCATATACTACACGCCCTCAACTGTTCTTTATAAGAATAATGCGTTGATTTTCAGATAGGATATTTGGAAGTTGACACACTGAGGGGTAGGAACACCAAGGGAGCTCTAGAGGAAATTTCTAGCAATTCAAAAGGGGGAACAAGGGTCATTAAAAAAGTGTCTAAAATAAATTGTCTGCCAATTGAAAGGTCAACTTGGAGCTAATCTTGGGACTTATGCAGGCCTATTGAGAAGCAATTGAGAGCGTCCAAGCAAGGGTTTTGCGCAAGCTTGAGAATCAACTTCTCGAGCACTAAAGAGCAAGGTTCAGCAAGAAAGGTCGGAATACTCTCAACTCCTCTTCGTCAATTCCTAGCTTAGGCTAAGAACGATTAGAAGTAGGAGTAAGTCAGGACGACGATAGGCAACTATCAAGTTGAAGCATACCTAAACTTTCAAGCTCAAGCTAAGGGCATAATCCTTGTACTGTCGAGAATTTTAAAGGGAAAGAACTTAACGCGGAACGATCAACTGTAAGTGCGAAACAACATTCAAATATTCCTGACGACGTGATATCAGACAAGACCTTAAACACGATAAAATAACTAAAAAGAACCAAGCGACTAATATAAAGTAACCAGTAACGAGGTTGTACTCTGGGCAAAGAATTGGGCTACTTAGATAGGCATATGAACCTTAGATCAGGACGACATCTAGTAAGGGAGAGACAAAGCCTTAGATCTTCAGAGGCTAGCGTTAACCACACTGCTAGGTCTTGGGCCCAGCAGTTGAGCCACCACTCGTACTACCCTAGCTCTGAGACCAGTGAGTCAGAGATGTCTCAAGGCATGGACACACCTACGGGGAGTTCAGGTGTGCCATACTTGTACAGGGTAGAAGGCCCTTACAAAACACAGTTGGAATACCTTAGGACCAACCGATTAGGTGCTAGCATCTATGAGGACGGCCTAGGAAGATCCGTGGTCCAGATTAAAAACCCTGACCAATCCATAGGACTAGAGCACCCAGCTGTCAAGTTTGAAAATGGTGCATACCTGGACAAAGAAGGAACCATATACGTAGTCACCAGTCACCCAGATAGGACAGATGAATTTGGAAATGTAATCTCAGAAGCGGACTTAGGTGACTTGGAACAAGGAAACATGGGAGTAGAACCTAGAACACCCCGAGGCAAATCTGTTCTCACTAGGATTATCACACCTGATTGGGTTCCCCAAGACAACAAGTGCATAGATTTGCTTCTCAATCGAGAAACTGACGAAGCCTTTTGGAGGTATAAACCTGATCAACCAACTGATATAGGAACAATCATGATCTATGAGTTTAAGGATCCTGATAGCCCAGGCAGAGTGACCTACTTAGATCACACTTCGGAGAGGATCTTTGTGATGACACAAAATGATAGACATGCTTACACTTGGAAAGGTGAATTTGTTTTCCCCCAACCAAGATCGAATGTATCCTATGGTCACCCTGGAGCTGGAACATCCCAAGCTCATGGAATGCAAAGAGACAGAAGTAGAGATAGACCAGAAGTAAGCTTTGTCAACCCAGTGGGAAGAGAGAGAACGAGGACGGAAACAAATAGAGTAGAACCTGAGATACTTAGAGCTCACAGGAATCAAAGAAACGCGGATGAGTTCCCTCTACCACGACCTAGAGAGCACACAAGAACCTTGAGACCGACTCAGCTAGTCAAGTCCATGAAGAACTACTTCGATGGCACTGGAGATCCATACGATCATGTGGCTGAGTTTAGGCAGGTCCTGAGAGCTGAACAAGTGGAGGATCTATTCACGCAATACAATGCCTTTGGTCTGACCCTTAGGAACACTGCCCTGACATGGTTTAGGCCACTAAATGAGAGGCAGTTCAGGAGCATAGACCAACTCCTAGAGGCTTTCATTATTGAATTCTCTAAGAGTGGCATAAGGCATAATACCTCCTCGCTGATTCACAGCTTCAAGCAAACCCCTCAAGAAACCGTGAGACTTGCAGGAAGAAGATTTAGGCAATACTTAGAAAGGTGCCCTGTTTCGGAGCTACCCACACCTGCCAAACAAGTAGCCTTATTCCTTGATGGATTGCTAAGTACGAAATTGAGATCCTATGTGTATCTGAAGGACCCTAGGACCATAGAAGAGTGTGTACGCATGTGTATTGACATTGAGGACAACCTAGGGGAGGAGTTAGAGCTTTCCAAGATATACAAAGACGCGGATAGTGCCTCTAACCTCTCTTCCACGCAATCCACATCAATTGAGGAACTGGCAGAGAAAGTAGCTCAGAAGTTAGGTGTCACTAACAAACAAATCCCAAGGTTTGCCCCTGTGAAAAGATGCTATACTTGTGGTGGCGACCACATGGAGAACGTGTGTCCCATTATGGCTCAGCCCCAAGTTAATCCTAATAGCCAGTACTGCACCATAGAACGGAAGTACACCAATCACACTGCGCAAGATTGCCCATACAACAAGCAGGCGGTTAGGCAACCCTACCCTCAGCCATACCCTCAACAGGGAAGATACCAGAACCAGTACCCTCCACAGTCATATGGCAGGCCACAACAAAATTATCAACCACAATATCAAAACCAACAAAGGCCTCAGCCGGTGCTAGCACAACAACCCCCTGCCCCAGTCAATGTGATTCCGGTAAAGTATACTGCTGCAGAAGAAAACCTGAATAGGGCCATAGTACCAGTAACCCCATTGATCTCAGAAAGTGATCCCAGTGACCATAGCTTTGATTCTACACATGTTGATAGTCCCCAGGCCTACTACATACAGTCTCCTGAACATGGTGAGTCCTATTACAGCGAAGAGCCAAATGAACCTAGTTGGGAGTCAGATTATACAAACGTCATGTATACAAACCCCAACCCTAGGCCTCAACCTAGGCAGGTAAGACCTCCATTCCCAAGAGGACCGTGCTACAGATGCCAAGGAGACCACCTCATTCGTGATTGCCCCTTACCTCCACCCACACAAAACCAGTCAGTGACGATCCAAGGCTTTTGCCAAGATTGTGGAAAAGAGCATCTCTTACGAGATTGCCCAAAGAACCCCAATAATATGCCAAAAATCACGCCTATCAATGTTATTGGGTTAGTGAGAGGCGGAAGTGTCACTTCCACTGCACCCGTACAGGTAGTCACGAGAGCTCAAGCTGTGCAGCAAAACCAAGGGGTAGGCAAGGAAAAGAGCCCAGACGCTAGCGATACTGAGAGCCAAAATAAAAAGAGAACAAGAGCTTGGAGAGATAGCCGCGAACGCATGAAAAGGCAATGGGCAAAGAAGATGAGTGAACTTGAGGAAAGTCTACGAGAAACCAAGGCTAAAATCATAGAGATCACATCTCAGCTGCACTCTCACACATTCCCACCGCTACCAACCCCATCACCCTCCATCCCTCCACCCTCTAACACACCCCACGTAACCCACCCACCACCCCGAGTAGGATCAGTATTAGCTGATCCCACTCCTGAAGACATAGACATGATGCTTAAAGCATATCAGGCCAGAATCCAAGAAGGGCCAAACGTCACGGATCATGACAAGTGCTATCCTAGAGTTGACCTAGAGATAGAAAGAACCAAGCTGTGCGCGAAAATGGTCGCATTGGCTCAGACTATGTTTGAAGCCAGTCGCCTTTTCAATTACTCGGGTTCAGCCAAGATGCAATTACACTTGGATGGCCTTCTAGAGAAGTTACAGGGCATAATTGCAAGATCTGCCAAGGAAGAAAAAAATCAAGAAAGAGATAAAGCAAGCAAAAACATGACCCATCCCCCATCGAAAGTTTATGTGGCCAATTCCACTGAACCAGACAACTTCCCCTCCTTAGAAAGAATGGAGAATCTAATTGCACAATCAGAAAAGGAACCTGCCCCTCAAAGAAAGGACAGGGCAAGAGAACGGATAAGCCAGCCTCCTCAAGAAGCTTATCTTTCCCCCCAAAAGGTAGATGAGCCTCCCTCGAAAGCTTATGTACCTCCACAGGTTGCCTACATTCCCTCTCAGGGAGCGTATGAGCCTGTTCGGAAAAGTAATAGAATAAGTAATCCTCCCCAGGAATCCTGTGCTCCAGCCATCTATGAGAACGAGGAGAGAGCCAACGATAGAATAAGCCCTCCTTCCCAGGTTGCTTATGCACCTAATTCTACGGAGCCAGACACTTCTTCTTCTATGAATCGATTTGCACCAGACTTCCTACGAGAAATTCAAGAAGACAAATGGGATAACGAAAGTGAAGTCGCCCCTCCCTTTGAACTTGTGGATGATGCACACGACCAATTCCCACAAGACATCCCATCTATTTACGGGGAACATGAGAGTACTCAGTCTCACGAGAGATTGGACTTTGAGTCTAATTCCATACAGGAACTACCCCATTTCACAGGCCCATGGGAAGCAAGGTCCACCTGCATGAGGGCACCTACAGTCATGGTAAGAAACGAAGATTCAGTCATACCTAGGAACACAGAAGTAGTGAAGAACACTAACGTGCAGTGCAATCTCAAGTTAGAAGAGCTACTCAAGGTTAGACCTGAATTATGGAAACATGTCGCCAAACAAGTACCAGAAGTAGCCAAACCTCGTTCCCAGGTAGGATCCCATAGGACAGTGCCAGAAATTCCCTTGGATAAGATAGGAGATATGTGTGAAGGTGAAGAAGGGAACACCTATCTTCCCATCACCTACCAGGAGTACACCACCAAGGCAATTTTGGACTCAGGTGCAGGAGTTGCAATTGCCACTACTTCCCTATGGAAGCGTTGGGGCAAGCCAGCACTCAGGCCAACGAGAATGAAATTGCAAATGGCCGATGGTCACATAGAGAGACCCCTAGGGTTGTTAGAAGGAATAACTCTCACCACTTGTGGTGTCGAGTTTGAGCATACGTTTGCCATATGTGACTTCAGCAAGAATCATGCCTATGAGATGATTTTGGGAAGACCATTCATGCGACAGTTGCAAGTGGTACAGGACTGGGGAACCAATTCTTTGTACCTGCAACACTTAGGTGTTACGACCAAAGTCAATCTCAAGGATTATTCTCATAGAGATGTCCCTCCTATCCAATGGAATCCCATCCATAGAGCCAAAGATGATACAGAATCGGTGCATTCCATAGGGTCAGGATCCTCATGGATGCATGAAGACACTCACTTATGGATGTGCAAGGTAGCAGTAGAGGAAGAGAAGAGAGAGAAAGCCAGAGAGGTAGGTGCGAAAGAAACCCATAGATCAATCCAAGACCCAGCCCTATGCACCTGTAGTTTTTCCTGATGAGGAATTTGAACCCCATGGCTGGGCAGAAATTTTAGCAACAATGGACGTAGCCATCAATGAAGAACAATGGACACCTCACTGTGATGAGGATGGCTATGACATTTCAGTCTTCTCCATAGAGCCAATCATGGGAGAGGCAGTTCTAGAAGAATGCGAACCTAGCCCTGATGTATTTGAGGATGCAAGTGACTCCGATCTAGAGTCAATCATTATGGATCCACCATTTGCATCAGATGAAGAATACTTCCATGAAGTAGAATTTCAACCCCAGAGGCATGGAGAGCTTACAAACGATGTAAGATTAGCAACACATGTGACCCCGAAGGAAGAAGGAAAGAAACGAAAGAAGAGAGAAGCCTCACCAGAAGAGGAAGAATCTTTGTTTGAGGTCCCGGAAAATTTTAAGAAGTATGAGATAGACAACAGGAGAGTCATGATAAGAATGCCTAAACGAGAGGCACAAGCAGGAGAGGCCTATGATAACAAAGAAACCACCAAGAAAATAGTAGTGGCCCTAGAAGAAGGAGAGGAGAGATGCACGTACATAGGCCATGACCTAACAGAAGAAGAAGAGCATGCATTAATTGCCTTGCTAAGAGAATACAGAGATGTATTCGCTTGGAGTTACAAGGATTTGAAAGGTGTTGACCCTGACATATGCTCACACACCATCCCCATGACCTCAGATGCTAGACCCTCTAAGCAAAAGCCCTACACATATAACGATAATTACGCTGCTAAGATCAAAGAAGAGATAGATAGACTGGTTGAAGCTGGATTTATCTATGAAATTGAGCACACTGAGTGGGTATCCCCCATCGTAGTGGTGCCCAAGAAGAATGGCAAGCTGCGTGTGTGCATTAACTTGAAAAAGGTTAATGCAGCCACGATTCGAGATAACTATCCGCTTCCCATCACAGAACATCTCTTAGAAAGAGTGGCAGGCAAGGAAGTGTACAGCTTCCTTGATGGATTTTCGGGTTACAATCAAGTAGCCATAGCTCCAGAGGATCAGCATAAGACAGCCTTTGCCACAGAATGGGGCATTTTTGCCTTTAGAGTAATGCCATTCGGGCTTACCAATGCACCGGCTACCTTCCAGAGGTTGATGTGCCATGTGTTTAAAGAGTTCCTGAGGAAGAATTTAGAGGTCTATGTTGATGATCTTTGTGCTCATTCCAACATTAGACAAACCCATATTCCTGAACTCAGACAAATCTTTGACAAGTGTAGAGAATATCAAGTCTGCCTGAACCCAGAAAAGTGTGTTTTCATGGTCAGACAAGGCAAGATTTTAGGGCACATAGTGTCAAAGAATGGCATATCTACTGACGAAGAGAAAGTGAGAGCTATAGCAAAGTTACCTAGGCCAAAGAATGTCAAGGAAGTACAATCTTTCATGGGGCATTGTGGTTATTACCGACGATTTATACACATGTATGCTGTCATTGCAAAGCCCATGTATGGACTTCTGACTAACTTTGAGTGGACGGATGAATGTGAGAATTCCTTCCAGGAGCTTAAACGACGATTGTGTTCAGCACCAATCTTGACCACACCAGATTGGAATAAGCCATTCCACGTTCATGTGGATGCATCCAATTATGCCATTGGATGCGTGCTAGCACAACCTACTGGTGAAGGTAATATGGATCTTCCCATTGCCTATGCCAGTAGACAATTGAATGCAGCTGAACGGAATTACACCACTACAGAGAGAGAAGGCTTAGGCATGGTATATGCAGTTAAGAAATTTAGACACTATTTGCTTGCAAATAAGTTTAAATTTTTTACTGATCATCAAGCTTTGCTATACCTAGTAAACAAGCCATGCAATACAGGAAGGTTAGTAAGATGGTTTCTCTTGCTAATGGAATATGACTTTGAGGTAGTGGTGAGAAAAGGGAGGACTCATTTGAGAGCTGATCATCTCTCTCGGGAGAAGCCCCACAAGGAGTATCAGAGGACCTTCCTGACGCTTACTTGTTTAATTTGGAAGTGGTGCCACAGTGGGCTAAGCCATTGGTACCAGTATTGACATACGGGCCTAACCATCCAGTGGTAAACACACGGAATAGAGAGGTTGTAAAAGCCCAAAAGTACCACATCATGGCTGGAAGTATGTACAAGCACACAGATCAAGGGATCTTGGCTTGTTGCGTAGAAGAGGATGAGTACGCTAAATGGTTGCAATTAGCACATGTAGGTGCACTAGAGCAACACCATTCAAAGCAACGAACTTTACAGACACTAAGGAGACTCGGAGTGCGTTGGCCGACTATGGAAGCGGATGTCCAAAAGTTGTGCAAGGAATGCCCAATCTGTTGCACTAAGCCACCTGTGGAACACGCCACTCTTTATCAAGTATCCATTGTGCCAGATTGGAGTGAACCACTAGTATCCTTCCTAAGGACGAAAGCATTCCCTCCAGACATGACTCTGGCTAAGAAAAGGAGTTTAGAACAAGAAGCCCTGGATTACTCACTCATTGGTGATAATCTATATAAGCGTGGTAAAGATGGTTACCTGAGACTATGTGTCCATGAAAGTGAATATCTTAAGATCTTGGAAACTGCTCACCAAGGTGTAGCAGGAGGACACTTTGGACCGGATCGGGTGATCAAGGCAATACTATTTGCGGGCTTCTGGTGGCCTACCCTTCACATGGATGCACATACCTATGTGAAACGGTGTGATGTCTGTCAGAGAACTCAGTATCCTATACGAAAAGATGAGATGCCATTGAAACCTATGATGGGTGGACGTGCATTCTCTAAGTGGGGAATAGACTTCGTAGGTCCTATTAATCCCCCAGCTAAAGGTTCTCATGCGGAATACATCATTGTTGCGACAGACTATCTAACTAAGTGGGTAGAGGTAAAAGCTACGACAAAGAATGACGCTCAGACAACTGCTAAATTCTTGTTTGAGAACGTATTCACAAGATATGGGCTACCTATAGAGCTTGTAAGTGATAGAGGCACTCATTTCTTGAACGAAGTGATTGAAAATCTACTCCAAGAATTCTTGGTAATACACAAGAAGTCTGCCCCCTATCACCCTCAAGCTAATGGACAAGCTGAGAGCACTAATAAGATCTTATGCAATGTACTGACAAAATTAGTGAACATTAAACGCTCTGATTGGGACAAACAGCTACACCATGCTGTTTGGGCATACCGAGTTGCCTACAAAACGGTACTCCAAGCCACCCCCTTTCAGATGGTATTTGGCCAAAACGTTGTGCTACCCTTGGACTTCTTGATTCCTACATTGAGAGTAGCACAAGAGCACGAATGGACAGGTCATGAACTCTCCTCTAGGATCTTTGACCTTGAACGATTAGGAGAAACAAGACTGAGAGCAGCTGCAGGAATATATGCAGCTAAGAAGAGACAGAAGGCATACTTTGATGCCCATGTGAAGGATAAAGGCTTGAAAGCAGGAGATCTAGTCTTAGTCTATACACTGAAACAACACGCGAGGAAGCTAGAAAAGAGAGGCTACGGACCTATGATCATCAATAGGATCTCCACGAGTGGAGCAGTACAATTAGCCACGTTAGAGGGTGATATTCTCCCAAACTATATTAGCGGTTGCAGAGTCAAGTTGTATCAGGAACCCCTCACGGAGGAAAGGCTCAGCCGACTCAACACTGCTAAGAAACGCAAAGAGGAAGAAAAGCGAATTCGAGAAGAAGCTCAAGCAGAAGCTTTAGAACGCATCAGAAGGATGAAGTTACGAAGGCAAGGTAGAGATCAGCCTAGAACGAATGACTATGCTGATCAAGGATATCCTATGGCCATGTGTGAAGTCGCAGGAACAAGCTCGCATAGGATAATTGATCGACGACCTTTCATAACCCTAGATATAGGACAAGGAAAGAATGCAAGGACCGTAAGAGCCTTGATTGACTCATGTGCAGCCACTAGTGCTGTTAAATTGTCTTACTGTCAAGAGTTGCAGTTAACTGTCAATCCTGTGGAAGCGTATCTCATAGGATTGGGAGGCGTGGAAACCCCTTGCATGGGCGAGGTGGAACTTCCCCTCTATATTCATGATGAGGCTATAACAGTTAAAGTACTAGTGTGTCAAGACGAGGATCTCACTGAACCTCTTGTCTTGGGTCAAGATTGGATCTATGACCAAGCAGTCAACTTAAACTTAAGAAGTGGACTTCTTCAAGTTTGGGTCAATCATAGTCGAATTACAGTAGAGTTAGATAATGGAGCACTCAAGGAACTAGGAAAGGCACAGACTCCTGGTCCCTCCAGGGGTGCACATGAAGTTGACCATGCTTTTCTTGTCCAAGGCTATGTGATGCAGAAGAATGAAGATCTCAAACAAAGAGTCAGAACCACAATGGAACTCCCTTCTTTTCCAAAGGCCAGAAGGAGGCAGCAACTAAGGGCAGATCAATCACTAAAGACTCTCCGGACGAGAGACCAAAAGAACGCGCGAAGCAGAACAACTCAATCGATGAAGCAGATATGGGTACGCAAAGGAGAGCAACCACCAACCTTGCCCCCACAAATTCCATCCATGCAAACCAACCAGGCCAGAAGACGAAGGAAGCAGCTCAGACAAGCTCAATCACAAGGTATCCAACAAGTTTGGGTGCCTAAGAAGTTAGCTGCAGCTCAACAAGGGCAATTACAGATGTGGGTACCTAAGAAGCTCCTACATCCACAACAACCTTTGTTCTCCCACATGCAAAAGGTTTCAACAAAGAAGCCAAAAAGAGAAAAGGGTAAGAACCACGTACAGAGACCAAAGGAAGATCAAATCAGCTCTTCAACATTAGTAGGAAGACATGCAAAAAGGATATGGGTTTGGAAGCCAAAAGTGCAAGTAGTCTCCACCGAACCGAAGCGTCAACCACACTGGATACCACAGTTCAGAAAGCATCCAAAGAGAAAGACGCCTGAAGTGACCTCTACAGTGCCAAATGATGTTCTAAAATGGACTCCAATAAGGAGGATTACATCAGTTCGAGACTCAATGGATACCTCCACCAAGGTCGGCATCAACCTCCACAAATAACATCGAAAGCCTCGAACGAGCAACAACCATGTGCTCCTTGCACAACCCTGTCTTTTGCACCATTCAGGTCATGCATTTCCAAAGTATGCATTAATATAGGGCCACATTACACGGCCGTGCATAGACACACTTGAGAATCCCACGCACAAGAGCACAGTGACATATGTCAAATATTTCTATTGATACTAACTTTTGTGTTCTTGTTTTGTGATATCCTGTTCCTCAAAAAAAAAAAAAAAAAAAAAAGGAGAAAGAAAAGCGGGAGAGTGCTTGTTCCCAGGTTTGGCTTATGAAACATGAATGAGTCATGCTTAGTTGAAGGTGGAACTGTTGATTACTAGGCATTTATCAATTTGGATAGAAGTGTGTCTCGGCCAGCAGTGAGATTATTGCTGCCTTATCTGGTAGATGGCAAGCATTTGGCATGAACATGGCATCTACAACTATGATTTTCTCTTACCATGGTAGGAATGAAGAGCTTGAAGGTCCGCAACTTGAGTGATGCTTAACTACTTCATGTACCAGAGCATCCAAGGAGATATCTGCAAAAGGTAGTTCTGGAGGAGAAGACTCCTGCATATGAGGAGAGAGGATCCACCACTCAAAAGATCTCATCAGTGGACAATCAACATGGACATTCATCAACAATGTTCCATCCCAAAGGCCGAGTGTACAACACGAAGAGACAAACATCCATCAACCTTCTCCATGGTAAGTATCTTTACTCTGGAAACACCATAACCATGATAGTTTAGGAAACCTCTTCGTCAGCATACCCTTGAGCACTTAGCTCAAGACCCACAATTTTTGCACCATACTTCTTCCAATGCATTTTCCACGTAAGCATGCGTAGGGCTACATTACCAGGCCTTGCACAAGGCACATACTTTTTTCAACCCAGGCACGAACACACTTACCCATCATTCATTATGGGTTATGAGTAGTTGGCATGACTACTCTCAACATCATCTTTGGAAGAGCTAGCGGACGTCATGGGAACAACATCCATATCTCGGAAGCAAATTGAAGCCAGTAGTTGCTCCAAATCACTATTGACAACCTCTTGTGAGCAACTTGCAGTTTTGAAAGCTCACAATGACACATTCTTGCTG
>MU264267.1:17500-25000 GCA_020310875.1 Ceratopteris richardii
GAGTGCAGGTCATGCAATGTACTCTAAAGACAAGAAGAAAGCTAACAAAGGAAAGCAACAATCAGGTGAAGAAGAAGGTACTTCAAACCAAGCAAATTTCATAAGAGGAAAAGGAAATGGCAGAAGTAGAGGAAGAGGCAGAAACAACAAAGATAATGCAAGAGCTTGTTGGATATGTGGTAAGACCAATCATCTATCTCATGATTGTTGGCATAATAATCAGAACAATGGTAATTATCAGAACTTTAATCAAAGAGCAAGAGGTGGTAGATTTCAGAGAGGAAACTTCAGAGGTAGAGGTGGTAGGAATTCTTTTGGAAGAGGTGGAGGAAGAAGCTTCCAAAATCAATCCTATAATAACACCTACTACAACTATGCATCAGATCAGAAGGAGGATTCGACTCTCATTATGAATGCAACATATGAAACCTCACATGAGGACATGAGAGTGTTCTACATTGATTCAGGATGTAGTAATCATTTAAGTGGAAATATTGCTTTGATGACTGATTTAGATCATAATGCAATTAACCATACAGTTCAGACAGGTGATAATACAAAGCATAAGGTAAAGTCAATTGGTTCAGTCAAAGCTAAAGATGGGAGCACTCTTTTGAGTAAGGTTCTTTATGTTCCCACAATTCCAAAGAATTTGATCAGTGTAGGTCAAATTGTGGAAAAAGGATATGAGGTAAGATTCACCAATGATGGAGTATATGTTGAAGACCCTAGTCAAGGGTATAAACAGGTTGTTACAGGAAAGAAAGAAGGAAGGCTTTTCACATTGAAGGTACAAGGAAATGTTGGACATGCTATGTTCACATATGGAGAGCAGAAGGTATCTGAATTGGATCTTTGGCATAAAAGACTTGGACACTTCAATGAAAGAGGTATCAAAGACATGATTAATAATGATTCAGTGCTTGGGTTGCCTAACATTGCAGGTCAACACATGACATACAGATGTGAGGCATGTCAATTAGGTAAGGCTCATAAGCAATCCTATTCTAAGCATGGGTTTATGTATTCAGAAAGACTTGAGTTGGTGCATACAGATGTGTGGGGTCCTTCAAAGGACTTTAGTATAAATGGTTCAAGATATTATGTCATATATGTTGATGATGCTACCAGGTGGATCACAATTTATGTGATTAAAGAAAAGTCAGAAGTGTTTAATACATTTAAACACTATCATGCATATGCAAAAAGGATTACAAGTCAAAAATTGAAGAGACTAAGGTCAGATGGAGGGGGAGAGTATTTTTCAAATGAATTCAATGATTACTTGTGGAATGTAGGTATAAAGAGAGAAGTTACTTGCAGGTACTCTCCTCAACAAAATGGGGTAGCAGAAAGAAGAAATAGGACTCTTGTTGAGTTTGCAAGGTCCATGATGAAAGAGAAGAATTGCCCAAATTATTTGTGGGCAGAGGCTGTAAATACAGCTACTTATTTGGTCAATAGATTGCCTTGTAAAGCTTTGCAAGGTATGACACCATATGAAGCTTGGTGGGGTAAGAAACCTACCTTGGATCATTGCAGAATATTTGGATGTTTGGCATATGCATATGTGCCATCTCAATTGAGGCATAAGTTGGAGCCTAAGGCATAAAAGTATGTATTCATTGGTTATGATGATAAGCAAATGGGATACAGGTTGTGGAGTCCATCCACAAAGCAATTTCTTGTATCCAAGGATGTTACATTTGATGAACAAGGTACTTGGTATGCAAGTAAATATAATGTACATGTAGATGTTGAAGAAGTAGTGGATCAAAGGAAAGGTAAAGCAAAGATTCAATTACTTGATGAAAGTGAGAATAATGAAGTACAGGTTGAAGTTGAAGAGAGGCCAAGGTTTGATCCAGAATGTGATGAACCAGAGACTTCAAAAAGTGCAGAAGTTAGGAGGTCATCTAGGCACAAATGGCAACCTACAAGGTATAGCTATGACACCTCATTCTTGACTACTAAAGATTATGCTTATTTGGTAAAAGCAGATGAAGATCCATCTACATATGATGAAGCTAAAGGCAAGAGAAATTGGGAAGAAGCCATGCAAGAGGACTATGATGCATTGATAGAGAATCAAACTTGGGATCTGGTTCCTAAACCTAATAGCCAGAAAATTATTGGATGTAAGTGGGTTTACAAAACAAAAAGATTTGCAGATGGAAGTGTGTCTAGGTACAAAGCTAGACTTGTTGTGAAAGGGTATGCACAGACATATGGAGTGGACTATGATGAGACTTATAGTCCTGTGGCAAAAATGAAAACCATCAGAACTCTCATAGCAATTGCTGCTTGCAAAGGTTGAAAGCTATCTCAATTAGATGTTAAAAATGCTTTTTTGAATGGTTACATTTCAGATGAAGTTTACATGGAGCAACCAGATGGATTCAAAGATCAGGTGAACCCAAATTATGTGTGTAAGCTCAAGAGAGCTTTGTATGGGTTAAAGCAGGCCCCAAGGGCATGGAATTATAGGCTTGTAAAGTTCTTGAATGATCTTGGATTTCAAGCATCAAAGGCAGATAGTAGCTTGCTAGTCAAAGCAAGTGAAGATGGATTTATTTATGTTTGTATTTATGTTGATGACATAATACTTACAGGAACAGATGATAAAGGAATACAAATGATCAAGAAGCAGATGGAGAAAGAGTTCAAAATCAGTGATTTGGGGAACTTGTCATTCTTCTTGGGAATGGAGATTTTATATACTCAACATGGAGTATATGTGAACCAAGAAAGGTATCTTAAAAATTTGCTAACCAAATTTAAAATGGAAGATTGCAGGGTTGCATCTACACCATTGGAAGTGAACCATAAATTGTCTAGATTTAGAGGAGAAGAATTCAGAGACATGAAGCTATATCAAAGTTTGGTTGGTAGCTTGATTTATGCTACATTAACAAGGCCTGATTTGTCATATGCAGTTGGTGTGCTTTCACAATTTATGCATTGTCCTAGAAAGGAACATTGGATTGCAGGACAAAGAGTACTTAGGTACATCAAGGGTACACTCAGAGAAGGGTTGTACTATGGATTTACTTCTGATACAAGAGTGAAGATATATAGTGATGCAGATTGGGCAGGTAATGTGGATGATAGAAGATCAACACATGGATATTTGTGCTATGTAGGAGACAAATTGATTTCATGGTGTTCTAAGAAGCAGCATATAGTTGCTTTGTCATCGACAGAAGCAGAATACAAAGGTATGGTGGAAGCTACAAAGGAGGTAATTTGGCTAAAGACACTTATGAAGGTTTTTGATGTGATTCAAAGTACCCCTATTGTTTGTGGAGACAATATGAGTTCTTTATACTTGGCAGCTAATCCTGTATTTCATGCTAGAACTAAGCATATTGAAATACAGTATCATTTTCTAAGAGAGAAGGTCATTGATAAGGAAATTGAAGTTATGCATACTCCTACAAAAGATCAACTTGCAGATATGATGACAAAAAGTCTAGATGGACCAAAGCTACAGAGATTCAAGGATATGGCAGGAATTAAGAAGATAGAGAAGAACCTCAATTAATGATTGAGGGGGAGCTGTTGGTGCATGAAAATCATCAATTGAAGGTTTATGAAGAAATGAAGTCAAGGAATTGAGAAGAGAACAAATTCAGAAGCTTGGAGGAAGGACATACTCAGAAATTCAAATCTATGTACACATATGTACATTAGTTCACATATAGGTGACTCACACTTTTGATGAGTCATAAGTTTGTATATATTTGCCTATAAATACTTTGAAAAAGTCGGGGCATGAGATATAGAGAATAGGAAGAGAGAAATCAATTGTAGAAAGTGTCATTGGACACATGAAAGTTAGTTGAAGTCAGATCTTCAATGTAGTTGTAAATTTTCTGAGAAATCAAGAAAATCTTGCGCCCGATGTTTTGCTGTCTGCTACTTCTGTAGTTAATCTTTTGAGAAATCCTTCTGAACATATCTAATTCCATAGTTAATCAATCTATGGCTAGAATTTTAGAGTCTAATTGTCATCAGGTTAAGAGAATTTTGCATAGGAACATTCATATGTGATGATGTTCTGAGAGTCGACAAAACTGGCGCAGATTTCATGTTCAGAGAAATGAAAATTGCTCAGTGTATGATGTAAAGTTTTACACAAGTGAGGGCTTAAAATCTAAGTTGGAAGGTAAGCCATCTATGGCTAAAATATCTTGATCAAACGGGTTCGACATTGGGAGAACTATAGCTAAGAAGTTACAGGTGTCAAAGTCGCTACTGCAGAGAAGGTGTTCTACACATAGGTAAATTGTTTTATGATTTCTCAAAGTATACTGAATCATTTGCAGAGATTTAAGTTGGAGAAGATGCAGAACCTTAAGGCGAAGCATTGTGCAAAGTTTTGTTAAAAACTTTACAGGATTGATTAGTCAATGAGTGATTAATCTGCAGCAGACTTTTCAGAGAAGTGATTTCTTCACAGTTAGTCAACTTCTTGGTAATGTGTTAGTGGAATTCCAAAATTATGTGGAGTCTAGAGTTATTCTTGGTCTAGAGGTGGTCTAATACCAAGGATAACTTGTTCTTTTGGAGATTAACACTCTCCATTAACAAGAGGATATGGAACTCTAGCCATGTTAGAGAGGTTTCATGACGCATAGTTCCAAGAGCCTAGAACAAAGCGATGGCTACTAGACACACTAGTCACACCAGCTATGATGTATGCAGCGACAGTTTGGGGTCCAAGTCTCACAGCTGCCTGGTGGAGTGCGATTGAGAGGTCACAAGTATGCATGATCTCATGTCTATTCCGTGCAAAACAATCACTACCACATGATATCATCAGGCCAGAGCTGGCCACACCTCCCATGGTAGTAGAGGCACTATCTCGAACTATATGTTTCATTCAGAGGACGAGGGAGCTCCCAGCAGATAGACTCACATGTAGAGCATTTGAGGCAGAGATATAGGGCTCTAAGTCAGGGTATGAGAGAGCTTGGTATTCTCAAGTTAGGGCATGGTTTGATGGACATGGATTGGGTATGGACAGAATACCATCCTTCCAGTATGACCTAAACTCTCCCCACATTCGCCTCTAATGTAGTGAGAGGAACGCTGTGCTTAGACAAGATCCATGGCAGTTATACACTAGTCATACATGGTTCGCATCTAGTCTTGGATCCAAATTGTCACACTATCAAGACCAGTTCATGGACTTTTTAGCAGACTGGTTTATCCAAAGACCGTGCTACATGGACAAATACATGCCTCATAGCTCAAGGGTAGCGATTGGCCAGTTGAGGGTCTCATCACACAGACTAGACATTGAGGTTCGTAGAGAAGAAGAGACCCTAGATAGGAGAGTATATGTCGTATATGTGGAGAGGATCATTTTGTATGTTGATGCAGACCATATGATAATATCAAGAGCAAATAAGGGGCTCTATTCACAAGACAACCTACCCTTTGTGAGATTGTGGCCTCTAGAGATCAACATCAGTTAGGTGATTCTTACTAGAGATATAGAGCCACAGAGATGCCCTTCTCATAGCTCAAGGGTAGTGATTGGCCAATTGCGAGTATCATGACACAGACTAGAGATTGAGGTTGGAAGAGCAGAAGACACCCCTAGAGAGGAGAGGATCTATCGTATATGTGGAGAGCAGCCTTTTGTATGTGGATGTAGAGCATATGATAATATCAAGAGCAAATAAGAGGCTCTATTCACAAGACAGCCTACCCTTTGTGAGATCGTGGCCTCTAGAGATCAACATTAGTTAGATGATTCTTACTGGAGATACAAAGCCGTAGAGATGCCCTTCTCCAAAGCACCATAGCAGCTCCGATCGATGGGAGATAGATAGCTCATTGACTTCTTTGCCCCATGACATGCACCGGCTCCCCCACCTACTCTCACTTGAAGCTCTTCAATAGGTTGAGATCTCTCATGCTAGGATGATCTAGTGATAAAGGCTATCGGACATAGAGATTGCACAACCACTAAATACCACATATGGAGGCCCGCTATCGTCGAGCCATTGAAGACAAACGAGCTCTCTCTCTCTCTCTCTCTCTCTCTCTCTCTCTCTCTCTCTCTCTCTCTCTCTCTCTCTCTCTCTCTCATCTCTCTCTCTCTCTCTCTCTCTCTCTCTCTCTCTCTCTCTCTCTCTCTCTCTCTCTCTCTCTCTCTCTCTCTCTCTCTCTCCCTCCCTCCCTCCCTCTCTCCCTCTCTCCCTCCCCCTCCCCCTCCCCCTCCCCCTCTCTCTCTCCCTCTCTCTCTCTCTCTCTCTCTCTCTCTCTCTCTCTCTCTCTCTCTCTCTCTCTCTCTCTCTCTCTCTCTCTCTCTCTCTCTCTCTCTCTCTCTCTCTCTCTCTCTCTCTCTCTCTCTCCCTCTCTCTCCCTATCTCTCCCTATCTCTCCCTATCTCTCCCTATCTCTCCCTCTCTCTCTCTCTCTCTCTCTCTCTCTCTCTCTCTCTCTCTCTCTCTCTCTCTCTCTCTCTCTCTCTCTCTCTCTCTCTCTCTCTCTCTCTCTCTCTCTCTCTCTCTCTCTCTCTCTCTCTCTCTCTCTCTCTCTTTTGATGAGATCTCCAATTACATACTACGAGCAGGAGGAGAGGGGAGCGACCTGGGAGGTACCCCAGTTCACATTCTTTTATATGCTGATTATATTGTTTTCATTTCAGAGTCACATTAGGGGCTCCAATGCCAGCTCGGAGCCTTTGATGATTTTTGCTCACATAGAGGATTGGTTGTGAACCTTGGCAAGACCAAGGTCATGATCTTTCACACATCCAGTGCAGTGAGGAGTGCAGCCATCTTCACCACAGCAGGAGGGCACATCGAGGTGGTTACTTCATATGTCTACTTGGGAGTTACTTTCACCAGTCTACCAGGACCTTTCACCATGAGGTAGGCAGCTATTGATAGACTCACCTGAGGGTATCCAGCCCTAGCCATGCTAGAGTGGAGGTGTCACCAAGCATACTTCCAGGAACCCCGCATGAAGGGGTGGCTTTTCGACACACTAGTCACCCCCACCTTGATGTATTCAGCAACAGTATGGGCATTAGGATTGACAGTCGATCAGTGGGCACAGATTGAGGGGCCCCATATATGTATGATCTCAGGCTTGTTCCATAGCAAGCAGACCATACCACATGACATCATCCAAGCAGAGCTCTCGGCACCACCCATGGTCCTCGAGGCACTTTCCAGATAGTGAGTTTCATACAAAGGATGAGGGAGTTACCATGCGACAAACTCGCTTGTAGAGCTTTTGAGGCAGCTATACAGTTATCTCAGAGTGGACATGATAGAGCCTGATACTCACAAAGTCACAGCTTGGTTCGCGACACATAGGCTCTATGTGGAGAGTTTGCCACCTTTTCCGTACGACCAGACTCGCCTTACTATCAGCTCTCTTGCAACGAGAGGAATCTGGTGATCAGACAGGACTTATGGAGGCTCCACATCAAGAGAGTATGGAGCTCACCCAGTTTAGAGGGGAGGATGGCAGACT
>MU264268.1:0-27500 GCA_020310875.1 Ceratopteris richardii
CCCCCCCCCCCCCCCCCCCCCCCCCCCCCCCCCCCCCCCCCCCCCCCCCCCCCCCCCCCCCCCCCCCCCCCCCCCCAAAAAAAAAAAAAAAAAAAAAAAACAAAAAGAAAAGGGAATCATGGGGCCCTCCAGTTCTTTCCTACTCCCTATTATGTCTTTCTGCTGTGTGGTTCACAGGCCTCAGCATTCATCATTTCTGGTAACATAGTACAGAATGAAAACAAAATTTTGTAGATGGGATGCAGGAGTCTTCATCAGAGAAACCTCCGTTTCTGAAGCCCAAGCCCATTGGAAGTTACAAAAGCAAGACCTCGCTGCTGCAATTACTATGCAAAATCTTCTTTTAGGGAGAGGAAAGCTTGATTTTTTTTTTTTTTTTTTTTTTTTTTGGTTGGGGGGTGGGGGGGGGAAGAAATAGCAAAGAAAGATAATTGCCATAGAAAGAGGGATAGGATTGCTTCTTAGATTAAAAGAGTGTATGCAGGTATTATGTTGAGTAAGGACAAGAAGAGTAAGGCATCAGTTTTAATGATTATCAGGGTAAACAATGTAATGCTCAAAATTTATGCTCATATTAAATTATTTGCATCATAATTTTTTAAAAGCACTTTTAATCTGCCCGATGTTTATCAGGATAAAATGAGTTGATTTATGTTCATAAGGTTGTTTTAGGTTGCTCCACTGGAAGGACTTCATGAAGAGACTCTGCAAGATGCTGAAGAACAATTGAGATCTCTAACACACCTATTGCAGGGTGTGACTATAAATAACTCTTTAGCACTTCTAAATGGATCATTCGACAAGTGGCTGTCTGAATCCTTGGGTATAATGGTATTGGAACTTAGATTATACCTTTGCTGTTGTTTATCCTCCTTGGAAAGACAAGCACATCCATACATATCTCAGATCTGTTCAACTTTACTTTTCATGAAATCAAGCCAGCCACCATTTTTCCAAGTGTGCGGTGTGGACTAGAGATGGGTATATTGGGAGCATTGGCTGCTTCAAATGGAACCAACTTTGCAGGACTGCTTGATGGACAATCTAGCTACAAGAATTTCGATAGACACCAGAATTCTCCAGACGCACAATTGATGTCCCAGAAAATAAGAATATGTGGATTGTTGGATTCTTCTGGAAGCCCATCAGAAATGGCTCTCTCTGCACTTCAGCTTGTACAGCAAGGATTTGTACTTTAAAAGTCAAGGTAAAGTGGATAAAATATATTTCAATTTTTATTTCTATCTTATGAGTTTTATTTCTGATAGAAGATGTAGCATTAACTGTAAGCCATGCATTGTACAAAATGTACTTCATCAACGATACATTTGCACCTGTAAGTGCAGGACTGTGTGCATGGATGCATGCGTGCACGCACATAACACACACAAACACACACGCGCACGCATGTAAGCGGACACATGCACCACATGGCACGCACACGCATATGCATAAACACACATACACACACACACACACACACACACACACACACACACACACACACACACACACACACACACACACACACATGCATGCATGCAATTCCATAGTTACATGTTACATGTATACACATGCGCATAGTTGTTACCCTACTTGTTGGATACCTTTTTAAGATGTCAAGAAAAAAAGTTATTAACCTCACATCGGAAAAATGTTTCTGACTTGACCGCTAAAATTGTCTAAATAAGTTCTACTTTGTGATTTATGTTCAACACAAAAGTAGAGGCAAGTACACAAGTTGTTTTCTTACTATTTTATGTGCACGATGCTCTATAGACTATAATTCTATAATTCATATTGGATAATATGCCACATGGCCATCATGCATTGACATATTCTGTTTCAAGTTTCAACTTGATTCCCTGATGTCACCTATAGTATAAGTATCATTGTTCTCAAATTTTTTCTTTTCGCATGAAAGTTTAAGGCGTGTCAGAAGCCATCGGAAACATTTTTCATGACCTTAGAAGTCGGGTTCACCGTTCATCTGAAAAACAACTATGCTAAAATCATAGATACACATAGCTGTAGCAAACATTTATCCATCCTGTGTAATTCATGAGTGGAAGCGAATCACATAAGGATACTCCTTGTATAAACAACACATGCTCTTTTATTGTAGTGTTCTATTTGATCATTTTCTCTACCATGGTTGACAGCTGTGTTCTACTTTCATGCTATTTGTTTTTTTGTTTCCTCTTTGTAATTGCAAGTCTATTTGGCATGTCTAAAGATCGTGTTTTCTGCATCACATGAAGAGAATGATGTTACAGTTATTGATTGATGTTTTGCACACATGCATGCATGCAATTCCATAGTTACATGTTACATGTATACACATGCGCATAGTTGTTACCCTACTTGTTGGATACCTTTTAAGATGTCAAGAAAAAAAGTTATTAACCTCACATCGGAAAAATGTTTCTGACTTGACCGCTAAAATTGTCTAAATAAGTTCTACTTTGTGATTTATGTTCAACACAAAAGTAGAGGCAAGTACACAAGTTGTTTTCTTACTATTTTATGTGCACGATGCTCTATAGACTATAATATTCTATAATTCATATTGGATAATATGCCACATGGCCATCATGCATTGACATATTCTGTTTCAAGTTTCAACTTGATTCCCTGATGTCACCTATAGTATAAGTATCATTGTTCTCAAATTTTTTCTTTTCGCATGAAAGTTTAAGGCGTGTCAGAAGCCATCGGAAACATTTTCATGACCTTAGAAGTAGGGCTCACCGTTCATCTGAAAAACAACTATGCTAAAATCATAGATACACATAGCTGTAGCAAACATTTATCCATCCTGTGTAATTCATGAGTGGAAGCGAATCACATAAGGATACTCCTTGTATAAACAGCACATGCTCTTTTATTGTAGTGTTCTATTTGATCATTTTCTCTACCATGGTTGACAGTTGTTGTTATTGATTGATGTTTTGCACACATTCGTTTTGTTTATCCCCAATATCCGAAATTCCTTTTGGTTTGATTGGTAGGTAGCTCGTCGGGTTTCACCAGTTGAAGATGCAGCTGTTCTTCTAGCAATCAGGAAAGCTGTAGGTCCAAAAGTACATCTTCGTGCAGATGCTAACCAGAGATGGACATTAGCTCAGGCTTTGGAGTTTGCTAGTGCTGTTCAGGGTTGTGGCCTGCAGTATTTGGAGGTAAGTTGCATGTTGAATGATATAGAATGGATTTGTATCAACAATCTGTATGCTTTTTTGATATTGTAGAGTTTAAACAGGAACCGGTTAAGAATAGATATGATCTTGTTAAGTTCTGTAAGGAGACAGGACTGCCAGTGGCTGTAGATGAGAGCATCGATAAAAATGTGGAGGATCTCCATGAGTATTTTTCTGACCTGAGACTTGCAGCAGTGGTAGGTAAAAAATGATGTCTTTTTCTTTCAAGACTTCAACAGGTACATGCATACATTTATTATAGTTTATATTTTCTCCTGCTATTTATTGCCTTTTTAGGTGATCAAGCCATCATCAGTAGGTGGATTTGAGCGAGCAGCTATGATAGTGAAGTGGGCACAGCGAAATGGAATGCTGGCAATAATCAGCTCTGCATTTGAGAGCAGTGTTGGTCTTGCTATCTATGCCCAATTCTCCATGTTTGTTGATGCACAGCATATGAAGTCAATATCAATGACTGATAATTACAAAAGTAGCACGTGGTCAAATGTCATCATTTCCCCAGTTGCACATGGATTAGGCACATATATGTGGCCCAGGATGATGTTGTTTTGGAAATAGGTTTTTCAGTGCAAAGGAGGGAGAATGGTGTAGAAGTATCGATGGAGGATTGTGAAAGGGTCATTCAGAACTTGGTCTTCAATAGAGAGACAGTGGATGTGCATTCCAACAATGTGGTCAGTTTACATTCCGGCACTCATCTAGTCAACTCTGCAGCAAGTGAATTTAGGTTTCATGTTATGGACACACACACAACCAGTGAGGCAAGTATTTGAGGATATCCAGTGTAATAAGATTTTTATTGGCAAGTGAATTATCTGAATTGAGCCGTACTGATATTCCAGACTGATTCCAAGCTTCCAGTGCTGGTATTCTTGCATGGGTTCCTGGGCAACTGCAGGGATTGGATGCCCATAATGCAAGCACTCTCTGTCTCACACAGATGTATATCTGTAGACTGTGCCAGGACATGGGAAAACTTGTCTGGAACGAGAAAAGGATTTCCAATGGTGCTTTGATAACAGCGGATCCATTACTCAATGGAGAGCATTGCAAATGCTATAAACACACTCTTGTCAAAAACTAACTGCAAAGAAAGTCATCCTTGTCGGTTATTCTATGGGGGCCAGACTGGCATTGTACATGGCATTAAGAAGCAATCAGAAGGTTTTTTTTATAAATCTCTTCTTTCTTAATGTTTCACAGCTCTCTTCATGCTGATTGTGCATTATGTGTATTGTTTAGGTGTGTGCTGCAGTGATAATTTCAGGCAGCCCGGGGTAGAGAGACAATCAGATCGAAGAGTGCGAGCAATACAAGACAGTGCGCTTGCCGTGATTCTGCAAGAAGCTGGCTGCAGAGTGTTCGTAGATGATGGTATCAGAAACCCATGTGGAAAAGGTGGAACATTTATCTTTTATAGACTATCTTTGCAAATAATTCATTTGTTTTTGCTATATCCAGTTTCTTATCCATACTTGTATCTGGAGTCATAGTTTGCGAAAGTCATCCTCAGTTTGTGTCCCTAAAAGCTTCTCGAACTCAACATGTAGATGTTAAGTCCTTGGCAAAAATATTATGCTCTATGAGCTTAGGAAGGCAACCGTAAGTACAGTGTCTATAAACTATTTAAAGCCATATTCATGTGCAAATGATTTCTTAACCTTTTTTCTGTTGCCTTCGACAGGTCACTGTGGAAGGATCTGGCAGATCCTCCTGTTCCTTTGCTTTTGTTGCAGGTAAAAATGATGAGAAATTCGTGGGACTTGCTCATAAAATGTAATACCATAGACTCACAGAAGCTCAGAAAATCTGCAACCTTGGAGGAAGTATGTTCAGAATGTGCTTGCTTGAGATTGGAGCAACAGCCTAATACTACCAGATAGAGAGTGGTCTTTCTTGCCATGACACTCAAAAAGGCTCTGTAGAAAGTGAAGAGACCAGAAGGTTTCTGTTGGAGGAAGCTCTTGTTTTGCAATCTGATAATTCGCAAAAAGAGAATGCAAAAACTGCAAGTTTGTAAATTTACTAAGGCTGGACAAAACAGGGCATTCAGTACATGTTGAGAATCCATGTCTTCTCATCAATGGTATCAGCAAGTTTGTCACACAGTTTATGCAGACATCCAAGCAGGAACCAAAGGGATAGTGGATTCTTTGAGCTCTTTATTATTAGAACTACATTTATCATTTTAATCCAGAAACATTGGCATAGAAGAGGTTTAGGAAATTTGTGTACAGAATTATCTAGTCATTAATGTACAGTTAAAAGGGTCCTTAGCTATTTTTCCTTTGGTCATTGTCATGTTTATCACCATCAGCTGTATTCTTTGGGTTGTCGTACAGTGTTGTTTGTTTACTACTTATAGCATATAAGTTCAAGGGTACAAAAGCGTCTCCAAGAGCATCTATCACAGTTTGTATGTCTGAACATAGAGTTATTAAAGTTGTAATATGTAAACTCATTCATCTTATTTTTGTGTGTTTCTGGCAGCATTTATGCCTTTTCATGCAGCATGTAGCTAGCATGTAACTAATTTTTCCTAGCTGCACAGCTATCCCGATTATGTTTGCTTGTTAAGGGAGACTCCAGAGAGCAAGATTCATAAACTCATGTGTACAGGCGCATGATGTTGATTCCTTTTTGCACTCTTATGTGCTGATAGGCAAAGCTGGCATGTACCTGTGTTTTCCCATGCCTTCCAAATCTGTATATGTATATCTAATGAATTTAATATGGAAATAACACATTCATTTGATATGTGCATAATAATTTTGCACTTTGTTTATCAACACAGTAACTTTTTTGGCACATGTACTTGTGAGCATGGATATATTGCATCCATCTCAGAGCTCAAGCAGATCAACATGTGGAGTATAAAACTTGTGAGACCCTGACGTGTACAACATTTATTAAATTCAAGGCAAAGCTCTGCGAAGTTATTCAAAAGGTTGCACCAAGTGGCAGGTGAAAGGTCTGACTTTTGGAAGGATTCTGACATCTGACGGGTCCGCAAATGTATATGACGTTTACGGATGCCATCTCTCTTTTAACATAAATTTAAAGAGAAGAGAGATCGCATCCATAAACGTCTCTCTCACACACACACACACACACACACACACACACACACACACAACACACACAAGTGTGGAATTCTCACTTTATTCCATTAGAAGGAAAAATAATATACAAGAATGTGAGTAGGGAGACTCTTCTCCCTATTCTGAGCCTACAATCTATAATGTACATTAGTATAATGTAAACAGCCTCTCCTCAAAGATCATAGCACCTATGTCAGCAACGAAAGTAGCGATACTTTGTCCTTTGAAAGCATAACGTCAATGTCAATCCTCAACTGAGTTTTACAATATTGCCAAGAGAAGAGTGGTACGGGCACCTTGTTTTGAATAGTTTAAGGTTTCCTGGCATCCCAAATGTTCCACAACAAGAGAAATATGCATCTCATTCTCACCCAATCCCGTAGCATTATTAGTGGAAGCAAAAAGCAAAACAGTGTAGTCAAATTAGTGGGCTTTACATCCTAAATGGGGAATAGGAAGTGAGCATTCCACCATCTTTGAATGTGCGGGCATAACCGGAAGGTATGATGCATATTTTCAGCATAAGGTAGTGCGGACATCGTATGCCTTGGACTCCATGCTTACAAAGAAATGCTCCTAAGCGGAAGTGTCCAACGAAAATCCTCCACATGAAAACCTTCATTTTGAAAGTGTATGAGGAATCCTAGATTGCACTAAATCTTGCATTGGTTACATTGGTGAGCAATAGTGTCAAAGGTGATAAGTGGATGATAATAAATTTTTGCTTTACGAACCCACCATTTGGTGTGTTTTGCAAGCAACCAATCCTTCCACGAGTCAGATGCATCAATAGAACGTGGCACTTGGTATTGTTGTAAAAAGAAAACAATTTGAAGCCATTTAAAGCTATACGTTGGACCCACTGCATAAGTTTTCCGAACAAGTAAGAGAGGTAGAAGTTCCCATTTAGAGTTGTAGCATTTGCCATGGAATCAATTCCTTTATTATTGAAATATCTTGTTGCAGCTCTCAAAAGGTAAGGCAATATGTGGATTTGATAAGAATGACCAATATTGAGACAATGCAGCAAAAGAGTTCCCTTCATAACTCTGTCTTCCATTCCACTTCAATGTGGAAACTGTAGACTTGAAATATATGAGTAGAAAATAAGGGTATGTGAAGAAGTTCGTAGTGGGGCATGAGAGAAAAACTTATTCCATGCATTAAGTTTCCAACTTCGTTTAAAATTTACCTTGCATTTTCCATAACCTTCCAGAAAATGTGAGTCCATAGAGGTGTATGCGAAGAGGTAATATGCATAATAAATGCTGCTCTTCTTGCCATTAAGTGCGAGTGTGCATGCAAAATACCAAGTCCACCTGTAGCGCGGGGTTGACATGCATACTCCGAGGCTAAAAGGATCAATGCTGGATTATGCTTTTTGTTCGAGAGAAAAGTCTTTAGGAAGCAGTAAAAATATTCAGATGGCTCTTCTCCTCTCTAGAAATAATAAGTAATACATAATATATGGTTGCAAAAATGTTTGTACAATTCTTATCCTTGCATGCAATGGCCACTGCGAAGCGTACCACTTGTCCATTTTACATTTGATTCTACGTAGTACCCATTCGACTTTGTCCCTACTAGAGACCTGAATGCCTAAGGGATACCCCAAGTGTCTGAAGATAGTGCCTTTTTTAATTTGGCCCTTCCCATATAGAGATTGAAATAGTGATGTGGAAGTATTCACAATCATTAATTTTTTCTTATTAATCCTGAATCCAGATGCTTGAGAGAAAGGAGCCAAGAATTCTATAATGTTTTGAACATTTTCCTTGTCGGATTTTGCAAAGATAAACGTGTCATATGCAAACCCAACTGCAATTTGCTGAATTCCATAAATAGAGATATCATGAATACATTGCGAGTTCATTTTTGCCTCTAATAGGTAAAACATTGGGGAAGATGCTAGAGAATACAAGAGCGGACTTGAAGGACATCCTTCACACATCGAGCGCTCAGGTGCAAAAAAGCCTTCCATTTATCTCTATGTGAGAGGCATTGCCTTGCGCTATGATGTAAATCAATCCACAAATTTGATTCCAAAGCCAAGTTTTTTGAGCACTATGGCAATAAAACCAACGAATTTGATCAGAGGCTTTCTCAAAGTCAAGTTGTATCCCAATCGCTTCTTGATTAGACGACGCAATATGTTCAAGCAACATCTGGGTGGGAAAGATATTATCATAATGGATCCTTGATGTATGAACCCAATCTGGGATGGGCGAACCACATTTTGGATAATGCACTTTAGCCTCAATGTGAAGGTTTTAGCAAAAATTTATAAATAATGCTCATCGTCGTAATAGGCCTCTAGTCCTCAACGGGTTTGGGCACCTAGTTTAGGAATAAGTTTAATCTTACCTAATTTGAGTGTATAAGGCATCTTTTAATCCCTCCATAATCTTATTACAAATGTCAAGAATGAGATCTTTAAGAGCAAGGGCAAAAGCCATGACAAATTACTTTTTGATGCCATCCATACTTGGAGCTTTTTCCCATTTTTAAGAGACTGAAGAGCCATATGAACCTCTTCTTTTAAATACTTCTTTTCACATGCAGCAGTCATATTAGAGTCAAGAGGTTGCGGAGTGTATTTCAAAGATTCATGAAGAGATGCTAAACCTGCATCATCTGATTTATATAAAGTTGCAAATAAATTTTGGAAATGCTCAACACAAATTGCAGCCATGAAATTCCCATCATTGATGATGTTGCTTCTATTTCAAGTTGAGAAATTGTATCGAGATAACAACAAAGGATTATGGTATGAAAGAAGCATTGTAGCATCAATCCATATTTTGGATGTTGCATTCAAAGTAGAAATGTGATAGTAGTAGCTTGCCAATAGCTATCTTATGAGATCTTGAATGGTAATGTATATTGAAGCGTATGCCCTCCAAGGTAATCCCATAAATCTTTGCAATTTAGCATGTCCAAAACTTCATTCCATATATTTTCTTGCGAAGAAAGCAAGGAGGAAATAGTTGTACAATCAGCACTAGAATCCATCATATTGAAATCTCCACATAATAAAATGTGGGGTCCACCCCAAATTTGGAAGCTACATGCACTGTTGAATGGAAAGAGCTAAATCTTTCCAAGTCATAACCCTTTCAGCATGAGAATTGGGAGCATATACATTAATGAAATGTATGATAGATCATGCAACATAAGATGGAATAGTCCCAAGCCGCTTGGTTGGGTGGTTGGGCCTTTTGCCTCTTGAGGCAGGGGCTAGGGTTCAACCCCCACCAGAAACATGTAAGGGACATGTTATCATGGAAACTTGTATCTTGTGGCTGATGTGCCACCATTTGTTTTGCTTCGCGGTAGTTGTGACTGCAGTCTAACCCAGCTATGTAAACACCTGTTCTTGTGGGATAAAGAGGGGTCCCATGGGTACTATGCCCTTGCTTGTACAGTTGCAATTTCAAAGTTAAAGCCTAGAGTAGGCCTCGTTGAACCTCCATTTAAAAAAAAAGGAAAACATAAGATGCAATATAATATTCCTACCTTGAGGATCATCAAACAATACTGTGAAATGCATGCTCTTTCTAACAATAAAGAGACAACTTGAATAATGATTTTTTATGCCATTATAACATAATTGGAAGTCTTTAGTACATTATAGAATTCCCGCATGGTCCATACTTTTTATGCCCTTGAATTTTCACCAAGTCAAGCTCATGCTTAACAATCCACCTCCATAATCTTATCCACTTTCCATACTGACCCAAACCTTGAATATTCCATGTTGCTATTTTCATGATATCGGCGCAATAGTAAAAGAAGAGCCAGTGTAGCCGGAGCCAAATCTTATAACACAATATCCATGTTATCATAATACTCCTACCATGTATATCCTCAATAGTGAGGCGTGAAAAATTAACCTCATTTGTAAGAGGTGTTGAGTAACTAGATTGAAACTTGCCCCTCTTGCCACAAAGCAAAGATTTGTTATAGGTAACAGGGATAAAACCCCATTATCAACAACTCTTTCTCCAATGTTGCTCGCTTTTCTACTTGAAGCATCTTTGCTTGTGCTTTCACCATCTCTTTGCTTACATACATTCAATTTTATTCGAGTGACAGGGGCAATAGGATGCACTTGTTTCTCCACTATTATCCTCTTTTCCCTTACGGTTATAGTCTTGAGGTAAACGAGATGGAGGATCTGGCATGGTTTTGGAAGGCATATTAGCATGTGAACACCCCTTCGCTTACCAAACATTTGTTCTTCGACCACTCAAGATTTTACTCCTAGGGCATGTAGGGATTAACCTAACTCCATCAAATTTCAAAAGGACAATTTTTGGAGTAATGGCCCAAATTACCACAATGAAAACATGAACCAACCATATTACCCCATTTCAAGTAAATAACTATACTTCGCACATTAGGTACATTTATACCAAGCGTTCTAGGAAAGGGCCTCGATGTATTCCACAAAACACATACTCTATTCTTAGGTTGGGTTCACACAGAATGGGCGGTACAAACACTCAAAAGTGTAGTGTTCCAGGTGGAACAGTGAGAAAATCATTTAGTTCCACCGGTCATGTGTTCACACAAGAAGGCGGAACTGTGCAAAAGTTAGTTTGTGCACCCACCCTATGTGAACACAAGGGATGGCAGAACAAAATACTCTTTTTTTTTAGATAAATCTTTACAAATACATAAAAAAGGATCAAACAATTAAAGCAAATACCCTTAACAATTACATAAACAAACATATCTTGTTACAATACATTGCATTAAAATGAAGCATAATGTAATTGGTACAAAACATTATGATGATGATGATGATGTATCCATCTCCTCCAAAGCTTCATTTCCAAAATGCTTTTGCACATTCATTCTTGCTTGCTCCTTGTACATTATGCTTGCAATCCTATCTCGTCGCTCTGAGTTGCTTCCAAGATCAATTGCTTCTTCATTAGTGCATTGACCACGATCCATTGCCTTCTTCTGATCCCATTCCATGTATTGCTCGCAGTTCTGCCAAGGACATGGATACTACTCTTCATTCTCTTCTAATTGCCCATTCTGACTTGCCAATTTTGCTTTTGCTTCTTGAACCCAGTCCATATCAAAAGCATCTCCATGACAAATGCAAATGTTATGGAGTACAAGACATGCAGCAACAAGATCTGGCATATAACGTAGATCCATATCACATCTTTTTAGTAAAATTCAAAATCTTGCTTTTCAACATGCCAAAAGCTCTTTCAACTGGCATCCTTGTACTTGATTGGATGAAATTCCAATGATACTTAGGACGTGATAATCCTTCTTTACAACCTTTGAATGGGACTAATATGTATGGTCGAGAAGGATATGCGCAATCACCAACCAAGCAATACTTACCTAGTTCACCTCTTGCACACCTCTGTCCTAATTCGCTTCTTGTGAAATTAAGGGAATCCTGCATTGATCCTGCCCATCCTACATCATAATTCCAAATAGAGCAATTGGCAGCTACTGTTATTTGCAACAAGATAGAGTGAAAAGCTTTGCGACTGAAGTAATCAACATGATTTTCACGTGGTGCAATTATAGGTACATGGCTTCCATCTATTGCACCCACAACATAAGGTATTCCTCTTATTGCCTCAAACTCTTTTGCTAACATTGCAAAGCAGGATGTTGAAGGCCATCTAATGTATGTGTCTCTAAGACTAGATGCTACAATAGCTTTAATAAAATCATGCACAATACCACAACATGTGCTCTTTGAGCATCCAAAAGTGTCCCCTATGCCCATAAGCCCATCTCCTGTTGCTAGCCTTGTTAATGCAATAGCTACTCGATCTTGTAAAGGTATAGTGTCACGATAGTTTGTGGTTTTCTTTTGCATAAAGGGTCCAAGCTTTCCACACAAGTAATGGAAGGTTTCCTTGTTAATCCTCAAGCCATGTTTGAACATATTGTCACTATAAGCATTCAAAGATAGCTTTTAACAAAGCCATGATGACGTGGGTATGCCCATGCTTGCCTATGTTCATGACCCCTTCTTCGATTAATGGCATTATTCATTACCATTGATCGTGCCACACATTCATATAAGTGCAACCAAGCATGTAGCATGACATGATGACGATTACGGCCTTGACTCTTGAAGTAACTCTATCATAGCTAATGCGCAATATCAATGCACAAATTAATGCAACTTCCTTTGACATGTCCATTAGAACCTACAAAAAAAATACAAGAGATGTTTAGAATATAAAAAATATGCAACATATGCAACACATGCATATGCAACATATACATAAATGCAACATATACATAAATGCAACCTATGCACATGCATATGCAACATACACACATACATATGCAACATATACATAAATGCAACATACGCACATGCATATGCAGCATACGCACATGCATATGCAACATATATGCACATGCATATGCAACATATGCACATTCATATGCAACATATGCACATTCATATGCAACATATGCACATGCATATGCAACATATACATAAATGCAACATATGCACATGCATATGCAATATACACACAATATGCACATGCATATGCAACATATACATAAATGCAACCATATGCACATGCATATGCAACATATATGCACGTGCATACGCAACATATGCACATTGATATGCAACATATGCACATGCATATGCAACATATACATAAATACAACATATGCACATGCATGTGCAACATACATACATGCACATGCATATGCAACATACACACATGCATATGCACATGCACATGCAACATATGCACATGCACATGCAACATATGCACATGCACATGCAACATAAGCACATGCACATGCAACATATGCACATGCATATGCAACATACACACATGCACATGCATATGCCAACACACACATGCACATGCAACATGCACATGCAACATGCACATGCAACATACACACATGCACATGCAACATATGCACATGCAACATATACATAAATGCAACATATGCAATATATGCACATGCATATGCAACATATATATAAATGCAACATATGCACGTGCATATGCAACATATATGCACATGCATATGCAAGATATACATAAATGCAACATATGCACATGCATATGCAACATACACACAATATGCACATGCATATGCAACATATACATAAATGCAATATATGCAACATATGCACATGCATATGCAACATATGCACATGCAATATGCAACATATGCACATGCATATGCAACATATACATATATGCAACATATACATAAATGCAACATATGCACATGCATATGCAATATATATGCACATGCATATGCAACATATGCACACTCATATGCAACATATGCACATGCATATGCAACATATGCCACACTCATATGCCAACATATGCACATGCATATGCAACATACACACATGCACATGCATATGCAACATACACACATGCACATGCATATGCAACATACACACATGCACATGCATATGCAACATACACACATGCACATGCATATGCAACATACACACATGCAACATATGCATATGCACGCACATGCATGCAACATATGCATATGCATGCATAATGGATGAATGCATAATGCAACATATGCACATGCATATGCAAATATATATATATATGCATACATGATGCATCATTGCATAATGTAATATGTGTAATTGCATACATGCAAACATGATTGAAATGCAAACAAAAATGTAAAATCTACAATTAGCATGACTCCAAATTTCATGAATATATCATCAAAACATAGCACAAAGGAAATCCAATTACAAGTCAATTGTTGAGAATATAGTCCAAGATAACAAACATTAAAGTTTTCTTCCTAAGAGATGAAACATGATAGAATCTAGCTACTCTTCTTAAAGCTACTCTAAAAATTCACACATGCTCGTATGAAGCCCACTTAAGAGCTTCAAGCGTTCTTCTTCTATGAGCACATGCTTATTCTCCATTTCCTTGAAATGGTGAATAAGATCCTTTCCATTATCCACCAAACCGGCTAATGATTCATCCCACTTTGCAATGCTTCGTCGAGAAGAGGATGAAGGCAAGGGTACGGGTTCACCCTCATGAAGTTCACTTGCACTTCCGCCATTGTCATTGGAAAGGTTTGCACTTGAAGATGTGTGACTAAATGGAGTGACAATTGGACGAGTATGGTAGTGCTCATCTACCATATCAAACCATTTGCACGTTATCTTCCTATCATTGCCCGAAATGGAGTTATGTGCCTTGTCTTGACGGTATTGCCCCAAGACCTTTGCCCACTTCTTTCGACATGCTTCACTATCTTTATCAAAGTCGGGATAGGTTGAAGCTAATTTTGTTGAAACTTGCCCATAGTTGACTCCTTGCTTCGATGGGTTGTTGAACTCTTCACTCATTCCTCCTCATATATGAATGAGTTGGTCCACCCAATGGTCCTTTCATTTGCTCTTCTTGCCATCATCTTCATCCCCTAAGTCAACGGCTATCTTCCTTTTGGTTGTTTTTCCCTTCTTTGCTATGGGTTCTCGTTGTTGAGACCTTCATCTTGTCTATCCTCCTTTCTCTTTGTTGACTTGCTACGTGGAGGCTTTGCTTGAGAGGCTTCCAAGGGTGAAGGAGAGGAAAGAGAAGACACAAGAGGGGGGTCTAAATGCAAATGGATGGGTAGGAGAAATAGAAGTGGTTAACATGGCTTGTAGCCATGAGGAGGAATAAAGAAAGATGGGTGTGAGTATGGGTAATAGGTAGGTTGAGAAAGAGAGGATTGAGAGAAGACAATATTGTCTTCTTCCCCTTGGGATTCAAAGGAATGAGATGCTTGAGAGTCCATTACCTGAAATTAAAACAAAACTAATGAGTAACATATTTACAAACTGAAATGAAAAAGAAAAGAGAAACACAATATATATATGTAGAACACCTTTTTTAACTTGACCTTCACTCCAATAAACCTGAAAAAAAAAAGAACAAAAAAATAATGAATACACATGTCAATATAAAACATATAATAATATAAAAGTGAAATAGAAAACACCTTTGCAACACTTGGTTCTTCTACACTGGATAGTTCTCCAAGACTTGTTGTTGTACACTGGATAACCCTCCTCTTCACAGCATATCCTTGCAAATGAACATTGAAAATTGTATGCCTCTCTTTTATAGAGTCTTCAAAAATGTATGTTGGAAAGTGTACGTTGCTAAAAATATTCGTTCAAAGTATACATGATGTAGCAGATGACAAAAAACATTACATCAAACGTTCGAGTTTTTGGTCTTAATTTCTTTTAAAATAACAAAGAACATTATGTGATGTTAACATTGGTTTTTCTTTTATTATATTATTCTTCTGCTGACGTGGACGCACTATGCCGCTCAGGGCGGGGTTTACCCCTCGGAACCTTTTAGAAAACTTTGGGCAGTGCGCTGGCAGGAAATGGAAGGAGGTACCGCCGCTCTTTCTGAACACCGGTGAACACGCGGGCTGCAATGATTGGAAGAGAGGCGGCGCAGTTCTGCCACCGCGCTCTCTGAACCGAGCCTTATTAGGAGCCGAGATTGAAGGAGTATACAACACCTTGCATAGTACTTTAGCCACATTTCCAATGTTAGTCCATAAAAAGGATGGTAAATCCACAAGCTCTACCCAGACAAGGCATTTCAAGAAGTTCCTCCTTCATTGCCTTAACTAGTTTCCAAGTGAACATATGTGCCACTAAACCACACAAAAAAATTGTTTGTTGCTCCAAGAACTGCAATTTGACACTCTTGTCACTGAAAACAATCTCAAATAAACCATGCCTAGAGTAAAATACCTTATCCACCACATCTTTCCCTACATTCGCATTAATGGCATATGCCACATCAACCGCTAGAGGTATGCGTCTAGTGAAGAACAACAATAGCCCGCTTTCATGAAACATGAGGATTGACTCCCAAATCACAAAAGGATCAATATCCACTCTTAGATCCCCTTGCACATTTTCATCATGGGTGAGTGCATCCTCCATCATGCCTTTTAGTTTCTCAAGATCCCCTTGTTTTAATAACGGGGTTGGAGTAATTATCACTTCATCTGAGATCCCTATTGTAGTGGAGCATTCAACACAGGCACAGTTTCCTCTGGCTCATTCGAAACTGGAGCCCTTCCTTCAATGTCAAGAGAGAATGCCATGGTGTATTTATTTGTACTGAAATGTGCAGGTAACCAAACCGTATGTCTGAGGAAACAAGCACAGTATGGAAGTGAATCCGAGGTTAATTATATCCATAACTACGTATATTTGAAGTCTTCTTATCTTTGTAAAAACCTTAAGTTGATGACCTCGGGGGTATGTACATACATCCGAAACCCTAGAACATTGTTTGCGCTATGTTAGTGACGACTAGAGCAGAATGCAAACCCTAAATCAATGTCTGCCATTTTTTAGAAACAACATGAACCCTAAAAAACCCAAATATGTATAGAACATAACACAACACGAATGCGGACCGGAGCAGGGCACATCCCCATACCATATATATATATATATATATATATATATATATATATATATATATATATATATATATATATTATAGATACATACATACATACATAGATACATACATACATAACATACATACATACATGCATGCATGCATGCACGCATGCATACGTACATATGTACGCACACGCGCACATACGTACGTATGCACGCACGCATACACGGACGTACGCACGCACGCAGGGACGTACGCACGCATGCACACATGGACATACGCACGAACGTACGCACGCACGCATGGACATGTGTACGCACGCATGCATGCATGCATGCATGCACGTACGTATGTGCATACATACTTACACACACAGATACATATATACATACATACATACATACATACATACATACATACATACATACATACATACATACATACATACGTACGTACACATATAAATGTGTGTGTGTATATATATATATATATATATATATATATATATATATATAATATATATATATATATATATATATATATATATATATATATTAAAAATAAATGGAGTTTTAATGTAGAACTGACGTACACTCCAACTGTGATGAGTTGCAAGTGCACAAATGCTATGAACGGTGATCATTCGTCATGTTGGAGCAAAGGTCTCATCAAAATCAATGCCTCTCTCTTGCACATAATCTTTTGCAATAAGCCTAGTCTTACACTATAAATTATTCGATCAGTTTTATGCTTCAGCTTGGATACCCATTTAGTGCCAATGGCTTATTCCCATAGAGGCAAATCACATAAAGGCCAAGTACCATTCTTTATAATAGCATCATATTTTGATTCCATAGCCGCCATCTAATTTTTTGAATTTTATGCTCTATAAAAAAGAATACGCTCATTCTCATCAGAAAGACTAGAGGTAGCCACTGCATAGCAATCTCATGCAAAAGGAGCCCTTTGAGAGCGTGAATGAGTTTGGACGATCCATTTGGGCATGGCTTTTGCCTCCTCTGTATCTTCCCTATCATCAATAAGTGCATCATTAGATTTTCATGAAAACTGGAATGGTATGCATCATGATGTGAATCTTTTAAAGGTTCACAAATTGCCTCATTTGAACTAGCACTTGACTATACATCTATATAAAAAGGTAACAAAGTGTCATGCACATCTTTGGAGCTAATTGATGTCTCCTTAGTAAATGAAAGTAATGGTTGAATTGCATCTTCCATAAAAACAAGATCAGAAGTAACCAAAATGTGTATAGCTTGTGGATGATATAGACAATAGCTTTTTCTTTTAGAACTATACATAACAGAAATACATTTTGCCTTTTTATCCTCTGACTTTTTGCATTGTTGTTCATGTACTAATGCATATGTTAGACAATCAAAATGTATATTAGAAATAGATGGCTTGCAACCATGTCAAAACCCGTATGGAGTGATACATTGTAGCACTTTGGTGGGATAGTTGTTAAGTACATATGTTGCACACATAACAACCTCAAGCCAAAAGATATGTGGTGAAGATTGACTTTTGACCATACACGTGATCATCTCCATGAGAGATTTGTTCTTTCTTTCAGCAACTGCATTCTCTTTAGCTGTATATGGTAATGTATATTGATCTTTTATTCCATGTGTCGCAATAAATGCATTAGAATCAAAAGACATGTATTTCCTTTCTCGATTAGAACGGAGGGTGCCCATTTAGTTTCCGTTTGACAGATCATGAACTATAGATCTATTATCCACAAATTTGAGAACCAAGCCGATCTAGGCTAATATTGAAGATGACAAGAGATTTTTCTTAATCCTTGGCACAAACAAAGCATTTGAGAATGTGAAAGAATTACCACCAGTAGTAGAAAAATAATGGGTTCCTCAACTCCCGTCATAGGATAGGAGGATTAATCGCATGTGATAATATTCCCTTTAGGGGTAGGCTCAAGTGAGCTAAAAAAATTGCATTACGAGGTAATGAGATTGGTTGCCCCATTGTCAAAGTACCAAATATTGGAGTCTATTGCAGACATAAAGTGTTCATGAGAAGATGAATCATAGTTTCAAAAAGTTGTACACACTTATTCTTCATTCTGCACAAAATAAGTAGACTTTGTTTTGGGTGTAGAGGCCTCTATAACAAACATTCTTGCCTCTTTCTTCTTTGCCTCTTTTGCAGCCTGTTTTGAACAACTCTTTATAGTATGATCATTTCTATTATAATATTTGAAGAACTGTCTTTTCTTTTCTGTTTCTTTTTGTCTTTGTCTTTTCTTTTTTATTGTGAAAAACTAGCACATTTTTGCTTACTATTACATGAACTCTATTTACCTTTGCTCTTTTTACTAGTAGTGGTCCTAATGAGGCAACTTCTCAGCCTTTCCAAGTTTCATGTGATAATACAGATCCTTCCATTTCCAATGCAGATTTACATGATGCACTTGATGAGAGAGTAGGTATTGAGGAGGCAAAAACTATGCCAAAATGGCTGGTGTAGACTTTGTGTGATAGCAAATTAGATGCACATCTATCATATCGTACTCGATGAGGCTCTCATAATGCTTCTTTTGCATCAAATTTCTATGCTACAACTGCCTCTAGTCTCTGTGATGAGAATGAACTTGTTTCATTTGATGAAGCATAAAACTCAGAAAATTGGAATGATTGTTATGCAATCTGAATATGATGGTTTAATGAAGAATGGTACCTGGTCTTTATGTGACTTGCCTCCTAGCAAGAAGGCCATTGGCACTAAGTGGGTATACAAGTTGAAGCGTAAACCTGATGGAACAATTGACAGGTATAAGGCTACACTTGTTAGAAAGGGTTATGCGCAGGAAAGAGGCATTGATGTTGATGAGACCTTTGCTCCTACTTGCCAAATGACTATTGTTTGTAGCATTTGTGCACTTGCAGCTCAGCATGGTTGGAATATACATCAATTGCACATTAAAACTCTTGGAAGCAATGTCCAACAATGGTCCAAAACTACTAAGAAGTAGTTATAATATAGATACTCTATATCCGTCTACAAGAAATCCATGTGGCAGCATGGCTAGGAGAAAGTTCTCTCAAAGTGTGCGCTTGGGTTCGATTCTTGGCGGATGTGTAGTGAAGAAAAGCAATAGTTTTGGACATAATTTTTCAAAAGAAAGTTTATCGACGGTGTAGAATTTCGTGAAAAGTTTTTTTTTTTATATATTAGCAATTGCACACGTTGTACTTTTAGATAGCTTTTGTGTTTGCTTTTCACATAGCTACAAGACTATATAAAGAGAGCTTTGGCTCATTGTTCAAATTATGACACAAGCAATATTCTCAAGCTACTCAAGGAGATCTTGGAGGCTATCTTGGAGGAGTTCTCACACTCTTGGAGGAGTTGTGGTCTACTTCAAGGGATATTTGGAGGAGATTCTTCCAGCTTACCATCAACATTTATTGTTGATTTACTGTGAGTAGCAAGTATATTTCCGTCCTTACTTGATAGGCCACTCATTTCTGATTTAGGTTGATCAGAATTTGAGTTTGTTGTAAAAGAGTTCTAAAATGTTCCTATTCTCCATATTCACACACACACACACACACACACTCTTCATACCTCTTAGGCACACAATCTCTTGTATCTAGTTCCTATTTTTGCCTAGATATAGATATTGTCAGTTTTTTTTCATATACACACATTGTAATTTGGCATTTGAATATAGATAGTATAGGTGAGCTTCATAGCTTATCGTTACACTTGAAATCCTATCTATTTTCTCTCTATCTCTCACTCATCTGTTTTTGAGTCTTAAGGTGTGTATGTTAAGGTTCATCTGTTGGAAGATCCTGTAAACTTGTGATATATTGTTATTGTGGCCCACTCCCACTTCCAACATATGGTATTCAGACCTTAGAATACCAACAAAAACTGCATTTTTGAATGGTGACTTGCATGAAGAAGTGTATGTTTTTCAGCCTAGTTGCTTTGTGCAGAAAGGGCATGAAAACCAGTTGTGCAGGTTGAAAAAGGATTTATATGGTTTGAAACAAGCACCACCTGCTTGGTATGAAAAGATACATGCCTATCTGATTGCACATGGTTTTGAGAATAGTTCAACTAAGAGCACCTTATATGTTAAGCGTGCAAATGATGTGCTTCTGATCATTGTGTTCTATGTTGATGACATGCCGCTCACTAGTCCTAAGAGAAGCATATTGCTGATATTAAGGCTGATTTGCATGCCTCATTTGAGATGTCTGATTTTGGGCATTTGCATCATTATTTGGGCATTCAGTTTATGCAAGTTGATGGCAGAAATAGCTCTATGTCAAAGGAAATATATTGACACATTATTGTAGCATTTTGGCCTTGAAGATTGCAAACCTATTGCCACTCCTATGGAGATAGGTTTATGATTGAGTCCTTCATGATGTTGGAGATGGATTTGATGTTGTTCTCTATTAGCAGGCTATTGGATGCTTGATTTATTTATGCATTACTCAACGAGATATTCAATTTTTTGTCTCACGGAATGAGCAGGTTTATGCATTGCCCAAATGTCAAGCATTGGCAAGTGGTAAAGCACATCTTTCGCTACTTGAGTGGTACTCGGCTACTTGGATTGTTTTATCCCAAGGGGGGATCACTACCGCCAGATTTATATGCTTTTTCTGATTGTAACTAGGCTAGTTGACATGTGTCCACTAGTGGCTTTTTCTTCATGCTTGGTAGTTTATGTATACCTTGGTTGAGCAAGAAGCGACCTACTGTGGCCACTTCCAGTTGTGAGGCTGAGTAAAGGGAAGCTTTCACAGCAGCTGTTGAGTGTGTGTGGCTCAGATGCCTTAATATGGTTGATTTGGGTGGTGGCCAGTCTTTTGCCACCACCATCTTCACTTACAGTCAGAGCACATTGGCAGTTGCGAGGAACCCCTGTGTTCCATGCTCACACTAAGCACATTGAGGTGCATTATCATTATGTTGGGGAGAGGTTCTTGCTAAAGAGATCAGCTAGGCATATGTGCCCACACAGGAGAACATTGTAGACCTTTTCACTAAGGCTCTGCCTAGTGAGAAGTTTGAAGCTTTTCGCAAAGCTTTGGACCTACTTCCTTTTGTGGAGTGATTCCACATAGCTTGGAACTTCCTTATACATGAGTGCTAGCTACTTGTTCACCGCATCGCTCCTATGGGGGATTTGTTGATATGTTTAGGTAGTGATGTGTGTGAACACACTAGGACATCTAGGGCAGTTTTTTCCCTCTTTACGAGGTTTTTTCCCCCCGGCTTGTATATATGCCTATTGCCCTAATAGCTCACTAATCTTTGTATATTCTAGTGATAATACATTTAGTATTGTGTGTTCTACTCCAAGCTTCTTCTGCTTCCTTGTGCTATTTGCATGCTTCCGCAGATGTCTAACTCCAACATTAGACAACCAAAAAATCATAAATTTTTTGAGAGTGATAGAACTAGAAAATCGTGATGTTGTGAAAGCCAAAAGCCAAAAAGTCACGATATTATGAGAGCCAAAAACTAAAAAGTTGCGATTTTTTGAGCGTGAGATAACAAGAAAGTCGTGCTTTTTTTAGAGTGAGACAACCACAAAGTCGTGATTTTTTGAGAGAGACCAAAAAGTCATGATTTTTTGAAAGTGAGACAACTAGAAAGTCGTGATGTTGTGAGAGCCAAAAACCTAAAAGGTGAGACTTTTTGAGAGTGAGACAACCAAAAAGCCATGATTTTCTTGAGAGTGAGATAACCAAAAAAATCTTGATTTTTTGAGAGTGAAACAAAAAAAAAAATCGTAATTTTTTGAGAGAGAGACAACCAAAAAGTCGTGATTTTTTAAGGATGAGAAAACTAGAAATCCGCAATGTTGTGAAAGCCAAAAGGCAAAAAGTTGTGATGTTTTGAGAGGCAAAAACCAAAAATTCATGATTTTTTCAAAATTTCTCTTCCAAAAATCCATGATTTTAACCAATCAAAATCAACTCAAAAAGTGACTCATGATTTTTTTCTAACTCCATTAATACCCAATTTTTACTAATGTTTTCTATGGCTATAGAGTTGCCTTTTCCTTCTTTCTCCTCTCCTTCAGTCAAAAAGATCAAAATAAATCTACAAACACCAAGAAACTAGAAACACAAAAAATCGTGACATTGTATGACCACTAGAAAGTGTGACAATCAAAAAGTCGCGATTATGTGAGAATAAAAAAGTCGTGATTTTTTAGATTCACAGAACCACAAAATTGTGGTTTTTTGAGTGATTTTTGATGGGATTCAAGTAGTCATGATATTCAAAAAATTTGAATTTCCAAAAAGTCATGTTTCTTTCCAAAAAGTCATGATATTTCCAAAAAGTCATGATCTTCTGATAAGTTTTGGTGAGAACTGTGAAATTGAGTGTTGAGAGAGGATCACAAAAATCACATAAACGTGCATACACAATCTCTCTCTCTCTCTCTCTCTCTCTCTCTCTCTCTCTCTCTCTCTCTCTCTCTCCCTCTCTCTCCCTATGCATGAAAAGCAAGGTAAAAATACTGAATATATAATCAAAAACAAAAATGTCTACGAAGATGATGGGAGAAGATGGTGATGATGATAAAGGTGGAGAAAAAAATCAAAACTTAAAAAAAATGACTATTTTTTGCCCCAACATCGCAACTATATAATCTTATGGTCACAATGCTCGTCCTTGTGAAACACGCCTCGGCAACGGTGCCAAAAATTTCGTGAAGCCAAAGCATGAGCACCACCTCCATGTCAATCCACGGAGACGTGAGGAGCATATGAAGATCTTGAGCAATTGCGGCAAGCAAATGTGAGTGACAAGCACATACATGTGTTTCTTAGTGATCAAAATCACTATTTTTATAAAAGTTTCTTCAAATGAGAATAAGAAGAAATGATCATGTATGTATTAAATCATGTTAAAAGTACAATGTCATTGGCAATCAACCATTGCTCAATGAGTGATAAGTAAGTGAGCTATGAGGTGAGCTCCTCTTCTCAATGAAAGTACATAAAAAATGATCTCTGAATCTCAAGATAGAACGCGGGCCTTTCATATCCTCTTTTTATAGTTATTGTTGGAGACAAAGGATTTGAATTCAAATTCAAATCTCTACCTAAAAGTGAATGCTAAAGTAAAGGATTGATTCTCTCTTGACTCAACTACCAAATGATGTGAGATTATGTGCAATGAAAGTACATAAAAAATGATCTCTGAATCTCAAGATAGACGCGGGCCTTTCATATCCTCTTTTTATAGTTATTGTTGGAGACAAAGGATTTGAATTCAAATTCAAATCTCTACCTAAAAGTGAATGCTAAAGTAAAGGATTGATTCTCTCTTGACTCAACTACCAAATGATGTGAGATTATGTGCTTCCTAACTCCTCGTGGGTATATTTCACTTTTAGAAAAGTAAATGTGAAGTAGAATTGCAAGAGGTTGATCATATGAAGCCTTCCAAGTGTTATGCCAATAAATCAAGCTTATGTGAGGTGATCAAGTATGTAGGCTTGAGGTTAATTGTACCAACAGCTCCCACCTCAAGCCTAACATGCTTGGTCTTCATTGCTCCTTGATTTCCTACAAACCAATCATCAATTTGAACCTATTCATCTTTGTTCCATCCAATGCTTTGGTAAGTATATCTATACATTGTGATTGACTTGATACATAGGATAATTGGATATCCTTGCTAAAAAATTTCTCCCTTACATAATGATAGTGCACTTCAATGGGCTTAGTCCTTGCATGGTATACAAGATTAGCAGTCAAATGAAGTGAACTAGTGTTATCTCCAAAGATCATTGGAGTGTAGGAATGTATCTCCAACTCTACATATAATTGCTTAAGCCACATAGCTTCATGAGTTGCATTTGCCAAACCTTTATATTCTGCTTTTGTGGAAGATAAGGCTATATTTGTTTGCTTCTTGGATGACCAAGATATGAGTTTTGAACCTGCAAAAGAAAGGAACCCTGAAGGGCTCCTCCTATCATCCTTGGAGCTAGCCCAATCTGCATCAGAATACATCTTTATAATCTATGTTGAGGTGAAGGGATAGCACAACCCCTCATTCATTGTACCCTTTAGATACTTGAGCACCCTTTTTGCAGCTTCCATATGAGGCTTCCTTGGTACATGCATAAACCGACTCAATGTACTTACTGCATAGGCAATGTATACTATTGTTAAAGAAGCATAATTAAGACCACCCACAAGTTGTTGATAACTTGTAACATCTTCAAGTGGTTCACCTTCATGTGAGCTTGGCTTATGGTTGAGCTCCATAGGGATACCTGCAACTTTAGTGTTCTCCATCTTAAAACTTTACCAACATATCGTGTATGTACTTCCTTTGTGTAATGAATATGCCTGAATCTGTATACACAAGTTCTAAGCCAAGGAAGTAGGTTAATAACCCTAGATCATTGATTTTGAATTCCTTCATTAATTGATCCTTGACCCTGCTTGATACCATTAGAATCATTCCCTATAATTATGATATCATCTACATAGACAGATAAGTAAATGACTTCTGATTTATTCTTCTTAAAAAATAAAGAAGAGTGTGCCTTGCTTGCCACAAAGACTTGGTCCTACAAATAGGTAACAAGTCTATGGGTTCCAAGCTCTAGGAGCTTGTTTGAGACCATAGAGTGCTTTTCTAAGTTTGCATACATAATCTACTTTTGTTTCATCTTCAAAACCTGGTGGTTGTGCCATTTACACTTCTTCTGATATCCAACCATTTAAGAATGCATCCTTGACATCTAACTAATATAAATTACAATTCTTAGAAGCAACAAGACTTACCAATACCCACATTGTTGGCATCTTTGCCACAAGTGAAAATGTTTCTTCATAGTCTACTCCATGTGCTTGGGCAAATCCCTTTGCCACTAACCTTGCCTTGTACCTATTTATAGAACCAGTAGAGTTCTTTTTAATTTTGTATATCCACCTTGAACCAATTACCTTCATATCTAGCTCCTTGGGGACCAGATCCCAAGTGTGGTTTTCTTGCAATGCTTTCACTTGTTCTTGCATGGCTTCTCTCCACTCTTTCTTCCTAGCCTCTTCAAATGAAGAAGGCTCTTTTTCCAATAGAGTCTTTAGTGATGTATACAGAGTGTTTTGGTGACTAAAGATGTATCATATCCATACCTTATGGGCTTCTTACTTTCTCTTTGTGATCTCATTAAGGCTTGATTGGAAGACTCGGGTAGATCTTCTAATTGCTTGAATTTGAACTTGCCTCTTGACTTCCCAGCTTTGAAATCAATCTGCTACTCATCCTCTGAGTTGATGCCTTCTGCTAAGTGTTGATCTTCTTGAGTGAGGGTTGGAAAATCATTTTCCCAAATCATATGGTAACTTTACTTTCTTGCAATCATCTTGAAACCATGAATTCTTCTCATCAAATACTACATCCTTACTAACTATGAATGCCTTGTTAGTGGGATTGTATAGTCTATATCCCTTTTGATTCTGATCATACCCAATAAATATACATTTCTCAGCCTTAGGGTCAAGCTTCCCTTTGATTTGATGGGATGTGTGCATAGGCAATGCACCCAAATATTTTGCAATGATCCAATGAGGGTCTCTTGCCATTCCATGCTTCATATGGTGTCATACCATCCAGTGATTTGGATGGAAGACCAAGTAGGTGGCTGTGAAAACAGCCTCTACCCATAAATGATTAGGTAATTTTTACTCATTTAACATAGACCTAACTGCTTCAACAATTAACATGTTCCTTCTCTTTGTCAATCCATTCCATTTAGGAGTATACCTGGTGTTATTTCCCTCTTTATGCCTCTATCCTGTAGAAATAGATCAAACTCATGTGAGAAGTACTCACCACCTCCATCACACTTGATTCTCATCAAGTTGCTTCCTGTTTGATTTTCAACTAGTGCCAAATACTTCTTGAAACATGTAAATACTTATGCTTCATGAAATAGAGGATTGTCCACCTACTGTAATCATCAATAAATGACACATAGTACATTGAACCTGAGATGGATGGATCTTTGCTAGGACCCCATACATCAGTGTGTACAAGCTCCAAATAGTCTTCATGGATGTATCCTTTCTTGTTGAATGGCTGCTTGTGAGCTTTGCCAAATTGGCAAGCTCCACATTTGTATATATCATGTGCTGCTTAGTCACATTGGGAATGTCAAGCACACTTTGATCCTTGGAAATTTGCTTCAGAGTTCTTTCTCCTATGTGCCCTAGCCTTTTGTGCCATATTTCCAACTCAGATAAGTTTTTATCTCTATAATTGAATAGTGCTATGTTCCTTGTGTCCTCAGTTTCAAATGTAAACAATCTACCTGACTTCTCACCTTTGGCAATCCTTTTGAAGCCTTGTTGGGGGTCTTTCACATATGCTCCATGCTTAGTGAACCTGACCTGTAGACCTTTCTCTACAATTTGCCCAACACTAATTAGGTTTTTGGTTATAGTAAGCACATACAGAACTGTGCTCAAAAGGTTCATACTACCATCAGATGTTTTGACATTTCCAATTTGCTTGAGTGAGTGTTTAGTGTCATCACTTGTTTGCACTTCATGCTTCTCCTTGGGTTCTTCAAAATCAGATAATAGAGCTACATTTCCTGCCACATGATTGGAACAACCTGAATCAATGTAGAAGAGATGCTCATCATCTTTACCTTGCTTGGATGTCATGTTCAT
>MU264269.1:0-29714 GCA_020310875.1 Ceratopteris richardii
CTCACCTCCGCCCTCCCCCTCCACATAACCCCACGAGCCCCCTCAAGCGCCCTCCTCCCTCCTCTCCTCCACTCCGCCCTCCCCCTCCACATAACCCCCACGAGCCCCCTCAAGCGCCCTCCTCCCTCCTCTGCTCACCTCCGCCCTCCCCCTCCACATAACCCCACGAGCCCCCTCAAGCGCCCTCCTCCCTCCTCTCCTCACCTCCGCCCTCCCCCTCCACATAACCCCACCAGCCCCTCAAGCGCCCTCCTCCCCTCCTCTCCCTCACCTCCGCCCTCCCCCTCCACATAACCCCACCAGCCCCCTAAAGCGCCCTCCTCCCTCCTCTCCTCACCTCCGCCCTCCCCCTCCACATAACCCCACGAGCCCCCTCAAGCTCCCTCCTCCATCCTCCTCACCTCCGCACTCCCCCTGCACATAACCCCACGAGCCCCTCAAGCGCCCTCCGCCCTCCCCCTCCACATAACCCCCACGAGCCCCCTCAAGCGCCCTCCTCCCTCCTCTCTCACCTCTGCCCTCCCCCTCCACATGCCCCCACGAGTCCCCTCAGGATCAATGCAAAACTCTGGAGGCAATTCTTCCTTCCAGGCCATCTCAGGAGGTGAAAAATATGAAGCGGGATAAAAGTGAGGAAACTATTCTGCAAGATAATTAGCATGGAAAGAGAAATGAGGAGGAAAACAACATCAAATCATGCATGAGGCTTACGAAGGGGAGGAAGAAGCTCCTTCTGGTCAAAAAGTTCAGTGTGTTCCACGGTTATCAGTCATCATGGGAGCTAACTAAAGAGGAATTGTTAAAAGTAAAAGTGGATAAACAAATGTTGCCGCCAAATCATTCACGGCGACTACCTATTTTTTGTGGATCCAATTCAAATCAAGGGAATAATTGACCTACCCCTTCAATTTGGGATAATTAACCGACGCGTGATCAGTGGACGTGAGGATTCGGCAAGGCTCTCTTGGCCTATTGGGGCCTATAAAAGCAATGGATTTTTGTTCATTGGGGTACAACATTTTATGAGAGTTACATTGACGGGGGTATACGTGCAGAACTTCTCTCTTGCACTTGGTGGTTTCAAGCCTATTGTAGGAGCTTCTCTGTAGTGTGGATACAGAGGGTAGGCTTCTCAGTGGAGGGCTATGAGCACTATAGTGTAAGAGAGTGGCTTGGATTTTGTTCTTTTCTGTGAGTCAGTGTGGTTGTTAAGCTCTATTCTCTTGAGAAGATCTTACCATTTGTATTGTCCTGAGTTAGTTTGCATATCAGTGGCCCTTATGTTGATGAGAAGAATCTGTTGTAGTGGAGTGAATTACTTTTAGGGTGGCTTGTTAGCCCTAAGCTTGTGACTTGTTAGCCCTAAGTTTACACTTTTGAGCATCATCCAGCATTCTGCCAAACTTTGTAATCCCCTGATTTGAATCAAGAAGTGTACGGTCTTCCTTGGTCATTTATTGTTCATATTTTCTGAAGTATTTACCACTCTGTGCAATCCGTGTTATCTACCTGCTCACAGAAATGTTAAAGGGTATACTTCCCTAAAGAGAACCCCCCTTGAGTAGGTGATGTACTAGAAGTGTTTAATCTTCATTCTCTACTTTTGTTAAAGCGGATACCCCAGTACCTCCTCTACACTCATGAACGAGTATTTGCAGTTTTAGTGCTTGTATTATTGTCCAGCTTGTTTTGGGTTCGGCTTTGTATTTTCCTGTCCAAGGATACAGGTATTAATACACTGTTACTCTTAATATTCGAGCCCCTTAGCATAGCACTAGACACATTTCAGGCCATTGTGGTCCACGGGTTACAGCTCCATGAAACCTGGCATAGATGCATCATGGATGACATAGGTGCATCATGGATGCACCCTTCACAGAGATCTGCAGCAGGCACTATTTTTTGGACAAACTTTCAAGGTCTGAGATTCAGAAGTTGGTGGAGAGGTTGATGAATTATTTCATTCTCAAATCAGCAACCTCGGGATGTGTGGACCCATATGGCATGTGCACGCATGGACACATTCTCCCTCTCTCTCCCCCTCTTTCTCTTCCTCTCTCTCTCTCTCTCTCTCCCTTTTCCCCGATTTCTCTTTTTCCTCTTTATCCCTCTCCTCTCTCCTCCCCTGCCCCGGCGTGCCCCCTCCCTTTCTTTCTCTCTCTCCCTCTCTCTCTCTCTCTCTCTCTCTCTCTCTCTCTCTCTCTCTCTCCCTCTCTCTCTTCCTTCTCTCTCCTCCCCCGCCACCCCTGCGACCCCCCGTTGACCCCCCCGCTGCCACCCGCATCTTCCCCCCCTCCTCAGCCCTCCGCCATCCCCCCACCCCCCCCGCTGCCACCCGCATCCCCCCCCCTCCTCAGCCCTCCGCCATCCCCCCCCGCTACCACCCGCATCCCCCCCTCATCAGCCCTCCACCATTCGCCCCCGCTACCACCCGCATCCTCCCCCCCCCTCCTCAGCCCTCCGCCATCCCCCCCCGCTACCACCTGCACCCCCCCTCCTCAGCCCTCCGCCATCTCCCCCCCGTTGCCACCCGTACCCCCCCCTCCTCAGCCCTCCGCCATCCCCCCCGCTACCACCCGCATCCCCCCCTTCCTCAGCCCTCCGCCATCCCCCCCCCCCCCCACTACCACCCGCATCCCCCCCCTCCTCAGCCCTCCGCCATCCCCCCCCGCTGCCACCCGCATCCCCCCCCTCCTCAGCCCTCCGCCATCCCCCCCGCTACCACTTGCATTCCCCCCCTCATCAGCCCTCCGCCATCCCCCCCCGCTACCACCCGCATCCCCCCCCTCCTCAGCCCTCCGCCATCCCCCCCCCACTACCACCCGCATCCCCCCCCTCCTCAGCCCTCCGCCATCCCCCCCGCTACCACCTGCACCCCCCCCCTCCTCAGCCCTCCGCCATCTCCCCCCCGCTACCACCCGCATCCCCCCCCTCCTTAGCCCTCCGCCATCCCCCCCCCGCTACCACCCGCATTCCCCCCTCCTCAACCCTCCACCATTCCCCCCCGCTACAACCCGCATCCTCCCCCCCCTCCTCAGCCCTCTGCCATCCCCCCCCGCTACCACCTGCACCCCCCCCCTCCTTAGCCCTCCGCCATCTCCCCCTCGCTGCCACCCGCACCCCCCCCCCCTCCTCAGCCCTCCGCCATCCCCCCCCGCTACCACCCGCATCCCCCCCTTCCTCAGCCCTCCGCCATCCCCCCCCCCCCGCTACCACCCGCATCCCCCCCCTCCTCAGCCCTCCGCCATCCCCCCTCGCTGCCACCCCGCGCCCCCCCCCTCCTCAGCCCTCCGCCATCCCCCCCCGCTACCACCTGCACCCCCCCCCTCCTCAGCCCTCCGCCATCTCCCCCCCGCTGCCACCCGCACCCCCCCTCCTCAGCCCTCCACCATCCCCCCCCGCTACCACCCGCATCCCCCCCTTCCTCAGCCCTCCGCCATCCCCCCCCCCCCCCCCCCCCGCTACCACCCGCATCCCCCCCTCCTCAGCCCTCCGCCATCCCCCCCCGCTGCCACGCGCATCCCCCCCCCCTCCTCAGCCCTCCGCCATCCCCCCCCGCTACCACTCGCATTCCCCTCATCAGCCCTCCGCCATCCCGCCCCGCTACCACCCGCATCCCCCCCCTCCTCAGCCCTCCGCCATCCCCCCCCGCTACCACCCGCATCCCCCCCCTCGTCAGCCCTCCGCCATCCCCCCCCGCTACCACCTGCACCCCCCCCCTCCTCAGCCCTCCGCCATCTCCCCCCCGCTACCACCCGCATCCCCCCCTCCTCAGCCCTCCGCCATCCCCCCCCGCTACCACCCGCATTCCCCCCTCCTCAGCCCTCCACCATTCCCCCCCGCTACCACCCGCATCCTCCCCCCCCTCCTCAGCCCTCCGCCATCCCCCCCGCTACCACTTGCACCCCCCCCCCTCCTGAGCCCTCCGCCATCTCCCCCCCGCTGCCACCCGCGCCCCCCCCTTCTCAGCCCTCCGCCATCCCCCCCGGCTACCACCCGCATCCCCCCCTTCCTTAGCCCTCCGCCATCCCCCCCCCCCCCCCCCCGCTACCACCCGCATCCCCCCCCTCCTCAGCCCTCCGCCATCCCCCCCCGCTGCCACCCGCATCCCCCCCCCCTCCTCAGCCCTCCGCCATCCCCCCCCCCCCCCCCCCCCCCCCCCCCCGCTACCACCCGCATCCCCCTCCTTCTCAGCCCTCCGCCATCCCCCCCCCCCCCTCGCATGCACACACCGCCACACACACATACATGCACACACACATCCTCACATACACACAGATGTACACCCACTCACACATGCACACTAACACACACACATGCACTCACACACACACACACCTTTACATATAAACCTACACCCACACATATATACACTCCCTCACACACACACCCTCACACTCTCACACCCGTACAAATACACACACACACCCGCACCATTACACATCCACCCCCGCACAATTCTGGAGACAATTCCTCCTTCCAAGCCATCTCAAGAGATGACAGATATGGAGCTTGATGAATGTGAGGAAATCATCCTGCAAAATGTTAACATGGAAGAAGAAATGAGACGGAAACAACAGCAACCCATGCATGAGGCTTGGGAGAGGAGGAAGAAGCTTCATCTGGTCCGAGAGTTCAGTGTGCTCAACAATTATCAGTCATCATCGGAGATAAATAGGACTTGAAATTAAAGTGGAATGGTTAAAAGTGAAAGTAGTCGCCGCCGACCAACCCTTCATGACGACTACCTATTCTTTGGGGATTCCAACTCAAATCAAGTGGAATATTTGACCTACCCCCCAATTTTGGGTGATTAACCGACGCGTGATCAGTGGACGTGAAGAATCGGCAAGGCCCTCTTGACTTATTGAGGCCTATAAAAACAATGGATTTGTGCTCGTTTGGGGCACATTTTTGGAGTTACTTTGACGCTTGTATACGTGCAGAAGTTCTCTCTTGCACTTGGTGGTTTCAAGCCTATTGTAGGAGCTACTCTGTAGTGTGGATACAGAGGGTAGGCTCCTCAGTGGAGGGCTATGAGCACTATAGTGTAAGAGAGTGTCTTGGATTTCCTTTCTTTTCTGTGAGACACTATTGGTGTTAGGCTCTATTCTCATGGGCAATTCCTTCATCATTTGTATTGATCTGTATTTATCTGCATAGAGTACCACGAAGCTGTGAGCATTAGTTTTTGAGCATTTCCTTGACAAATCTTGTAATCATCTGATTTGAATCAAGAAGTGTACGGTCTTCTTTGGTCATTTGTTGTCCATATTTCCGAAGTAGTTACCACTCTGTGCAATCCGTGTTATCTACCTGCTCACAGAAATGTTAAAGGGTATACTTCCCTAAAGAGAACCCCCCTTGAGTAGGCGACGTACTAGAAGTGTTAATCTTTAATCTCTACTTTTGTTAAAAGCGGATACCCCAGTACCTCCTCTACACATACACATATACATATACATACACATACATATACATGCATACATATGTACACCTGCATCTATTGATTTTTAACCCATTTTGTTTTATATGTATAGAGTATTATAGATCCTAGTAGAGAGAGAAAGGCAAAAATCACTCTCATAAAAAGTTTTATGAGAGCAAGATTTTTGCCTCATACTTTAGGGATCATCATGCATGAGTACTTAGAGATGCCTAATGATGAGATAGATTTTACGATCTACATTCTTACCCAGCGATAAGAGGAGGGCTCTTTTGCGGCTCCACATGCAAGAAGACAACTATCTTCTCATAGGTATGTTTTTTTTCACAAAATTTTTTAATGAAATCATAACACATATTTTTATTTATTGGTATCTATCTATTTTTATGACACCTATACCACCTCTAGATCATGAGAGCAGAGCACATGTGCCTATCAGGACATGCATAGGCACCTTAGGGCTAGAGTGGGATATAGAGCTAGAGGGGAATATATTGTATATAGGGAATGGATTGGAGTTCAAGAGAAGAATGCTATCATTATGCAACTCTTACCTAGACCTTGTCCACTTGCAGTGGAAGTAAGTATAAGTTTTACATTAAATTGAACTAGATATGTTATGTGTTATATACATGGTTTCTTTTTATTTTTGTAGTGAGCATGATGAGAGGGATAAAAAATACGTACTTAGTTAACTTGAGATAGAGTTTGGGACTGGATAGTCGCATAAGTGGTGTCTAAAATATATGCGAACACTTATGGCTCATCGTTGTGATAATGCACGGTATGCATTTCTTTTATGTATATATATGTGGATATGAGTATGTGTGTTTATGTATCTATGTATGTATATGAGAGAGAGAGAAAAGAGTGCGACTAGAGGTACAAATACATGCATACACACACATATACATCATACATGCACATTTACACACATGTACACATACATGCACATTTATACATACACACACATACATGCACATTTACACACACACATACAAATGCATTCAGTTACACACATATAATGAATACACACATAGACACATACACATACTTACATACACATAGATATACTCATATACATATACACATACATAATCATATGTACACACACATAGACTCACATAATTATATATACATACATATATACACATACACATGCATACACACACACAACACATGCATATGCACATATTATCAATTTCTGGTAATTCCTCTTCATCATCAGTAGAACACGCATGTAGAGTATTATCCTTTTCATCAAAAACATTAGTATCATTATCACGTATAACGATTCTCATTTCTCTTTCAGATGTTGATGTATAAGTATCTGATGCTAAATCATCAAGAGGACTTTCTTCAATCTCTCTAACAATAAATTGTTCAAACAATGACCTACCTCTAGGTTGAACATGTATGAATTGCCACCAAAGATGAGCATCAGGGTTTTTATAAAGAAATGCTTGTTCAATATGCCTAGGAAGAATATATGGTTTTCTAGTAGATCACATTACCTTGGAAGAATCAATCGCCTAAAACCCAGATAATTCCTTTCTCAATGTGGCTCGGCTTGAAACTAATCAACCTTCAAAATGACCTATCAAAATATGTATGCATGTGTGTATATAAATGCATGTGTATGTGCGTATGTATATATATGCATTTGTATATGTGTGTTTATGTTAAATGTATGTATATGTGTATATCTATGCATACATGTATGTGTATATGTATGCATATATGTATATGTATATGTTTGCATGTATATGTGTATGTGGGTATGTGCATGTGTATATGTGTGTATATATGTGTATGTATTTTTATTCTTTTTTTGAGTTTGAGATTAAAATAACTAGAGATATTGTCTGGTGGAAAAAAATAAGAGGCGACCTAACATACCACCTGAGACTTGGTAGTTTTTTCGTAGACAACTACGTCTTTAGGAGTCATTTCCTCAGTAGAAGTTATAAAAATTAATAGTTTATATTTATAATTCTCATATATTTTATTATTTTTTTACATTTAATTTATGTATTTCTTTTTTCTTTAAATAAATAGGTTGTTGCAAAGAAGAGAGTTGAGTTGGACCACACATTGCACTTAGGCCAATTGGGCCATCATGGTTTTGTAGCTACATTTGGAATTATATGTGTTATTGTAAGTATATTTTTTATTTTAGTTAAAATGCAAGAAACTAATCTTTTTTATTTGTTTCAATGCACGGAAAGTATTATGGTCGATATCCTACAAAACATGAGATCGAGTATGCTACACATATTAGATATCGGCATTTGAGCAAGTATATGTGAGATCCTCCAGACGCATTTGTGAGTATTATTAGAATTTTATATAATTATTTTATTTTTATGGATGCTTTAATTGTTTTTATTTATTTATGTTTGTTATATGTAATACATGAGTATTATGGAGAGAGAGATATGAATGAGGTGGAGAGAGAGACACAAGAGGGACGATCTCGATCGTAACAGGATGCTCACACAGATACATCAGATCATGCACATCATCGTGATGATGAGGACGATTAAGATTCTTCATTATGACATTGGATATGTATTTACACACACACACACACACACACACACACACACATATATATATATATATATATATATATATATATATATATATATATATATGTGTGTGTGTGTGTGTGTATGTATATATATATATATATATATATATATATATATATATATATATATATATATATATATATATATATATATATATATATATATATATATATATATATATATATATAGTTCATTTCAATTATGATTTGAACTGTGTGTATGGTATTAAGTAATGAAAAGTCTTCTTCTATTGATTTTTATTATTGTTTATATTAAGCAAGTGTTTATTACTTTAATCTTCCTGTTCATTCATATTTGTGTGTGCTTCTGTGTATATATCATGTATATATGCACATGTAGGTATATATCTATATGTGTAAGTGTGTCTATATGCATGTACATGTATGTATCTATGTATATATGTGCATGTATGTATGTGCATATGTATATGTGTATGTCCATGTATCTACATGTGCATGTGTAAGTGTATATGCGTATGTATGTGTATGTGTATATGCATGTGCATGTACATGTATGTATGTATGTGCATGTATATGTGTGTAATATGTGTGTGTTTGCATGTGCATGTATTTGTGTGTAGTATCTGTGTGTATATGTATGTATGTACCTATGTATGTACATATGTATATGTGTATATGCATGTATGTGCATGTGCATATGTAAGTGTATATGTGTATATATGTGTATGTGCATGTGCATGTGTATGCGTGTGTTTATGTATGTATGTGCATGTGCATGTGTAAGTGTATATGTGTATGTGCATGTGCATGTGTATGTGTGTGTATATGTATATGCATGTATATGTGTAAGTGTTTGTGTATATGTGTGTATGTGCATGTATATGTGTATATGTATGTATGTGCATGTGTGTGTATGTGCATATGTGTGTGTGTGTGTGTCTGTGCATGTGCATATATATGTGTATATATGTGTATGTGTGTGTATATATATGTATGTGCATATGTATGTGTATGTGTATAAACATATACAAGTGTATGTATATGCATGTGTATATGTATGAAACATGCATGTGCATGTGGATGCATTTCCACTTGCATCCATGTGTATGCATATGAATGTACATGCATGTGGATGTGAATATAGATGTATTTTAAGTATATGTTAATGTGTGTATGTGTATGTATATATGCAATAATGCATGCATGCAAGTCTTTTAATGTGGTTGTAGAAATGTTTGTGAATATGCATGTGTATGTGTGTGTATGTGTAAGTGTATGTGCACATGTATGTGTCTGTATATACGTGTGTGTATGTGCATGTGTATATGTGTGAAGGTGCATCTTCATCATGTATAAGTGTATATGAGAATATCAATAAGTGTGAATATCCTAACTAATGAAAATAATGCAATTCAAATGATATACAAAAAATGGAAATTGTACTTGCAATAGTTAGCCATATTTTTTGCTTGGTTAGATTCTTGAATAACTTGCAATAAAGAGATAGAGAGAGAGAGAGAGATAATTCAAAGAGAGAAAAAGTTACAAAGAGATAAACAGAGAGAGAGAGACAATAAGATATAAGTTAGAAAAAACAATAATTATGGAAGCAATTGTTTCAGCTCGTAAGCACAGCACAATTGTGAACATTGGAGAGCTCTTCAATCAGATACATGTAGATGCCGATCGAAGAGCATCTAGTGTTTTATTTTTTTCATAAAAAACCCTTCGTGTAAGGGATGCTAACGCATCATAAATGCCTATGCAAATTGTGTCGCATACATGAGGATTATTAGCCTCACTTATGCGACTTCGAACGGGAAGAGAATCACCGTTTAAGAGGGAATACGTTCAGGACTACGTGCATGCCGTCTTACCCTTCCTCTCCATTCATGGTGCTCTGAAAACATTTCCAGAAAGCATCGTTGACTACTACTCTCGCAAGGGTTTCCCTACAGAAGAATCACGAATGTGATAACTAGCTTAATGTCCTGTAGCCGACAAGCTTAGCTCACCATAGGTTACGCCGAACATTGTGGTAATTTAAGAGAATATAATGAAGTACCTCGCATAGAGAAAACATTCGAGGGTGTTGTAATATGCAATATTATTACTGATGACGTACTTACCAAGGAAAGGAAGCTTCATTTTTTATAACTGTGCCCAAAGTGTTTAGGATGTCATGCTGCGATGTTCGTAGCCTGCAAGCTTACATTCTGCTGTTCGACTAGGGTCATTCAGATTTTTTTGTTTCATATTTCCTCATCGTCTGATTCTATTAAGTGTCCTTATCAGCCTTCCTTGACCGCATGCCATCATAGCACACTTCACTTAAAAGCCATTCATCATTTTAACTCATCCATCATTTCAGCTTGTCGAATGTGTTGACTGATTATGTCTAGCAATCCAAAACTCGCATCTCCGTTGGAATCCTTGTGCTTATGTCCATTTCTCCGTTCCTCCTTTCGATATGTTGTTTGTTCACTTCTTGTGATTCGGCCACAAATATGTATTCCATCTTTATATCACCACTACCCTGGCTGGTCTTTGAGGTAATTCTTCTTTCACTTACTGCTTTCCGGCTTCTCACTTATCTTCTTATTTCTCGGTTGATTCTTCTTCTTCTTGATTCCCTTGCGCACTTTTATTTTTTATAATTTAAAGCTTCGTCGTTGAAAAAAGGAAACATTTATTCTACCCGCTTTCAAGTGGTTAAAACATGAATGGATAAACAGTAATGGAGAAAACCGGTGTAAATCAAAGTAAGAAAAACATATAATTTTTTTTCATTTTGAGGGTTGTATAATTAGCTTCGCACCTCAATGTCTCGAAGAGATCTCATCCCTTTTTTTCTTAATACCCAAGTGACTATGCATTTTGTCAATTAATACGACTTGGGAGGGTGCGGAATCATATGCATGAACGATGGAGATAATGTAGATAATAGGAAAAGAAACTTTCTACAATTCAACTTGATCACTAATGGACTTTGTGTTATGGACTGGTCACATCATGTCTATCCGTAATAATTACATTATTTACTAGATCTATGCTTTGAAGCTCCAACATGTGTTCTCTGCAATATAAGAATAGTTTTCACTTCACGTGCTGAACTTGCTCCTCGTCGTAGGTCGTCGTGATCGTCTCTGCTCATTGTTACTATGTGCCGTTGATGTGTGCCAGGCAAGCGTATGACATGTGTGAAGACCTTCGGCATATGATCTACTTCGTTATGTGCGCTGTTTGCTTCTTGATTCTACATGCATGGATATGATATGGAGTAGAAGGAGCCTCATGCATGCGAGGTCTGCTCGTTGTATACTTTTTCATAAACTGGGAAACAGACAAGAAACAATTTTTACTAGATGATTCACATAAACATCTATAGTTGCTTCGCTTTCTTCTCTTATTCACCCTTCTATACTATTGAAATTCAGAAAATAAGGTTTATGGGCGATTCAAAGAGGCGATTATTCACCATCTTGACAGTACACAGCTCTTCACGCTTGGTAAGATTATTGATAGCAAACGATGTGTCCTCAATCCTTCTATGCTGCAACATATGGTGAACATTATTGAAAATAATTTTCATACCAAGATAATCACTATCGATGACCCTTATTCGAACCATTGTGCTATAAGAAATAGAGATCTAATAATTTCGTTTATTTTTTCATGATCTAATCACCCCCAAATGAAATATAATGAAACTTTTACCCTGCATTACCGAACGTCTATTTATACAACAAACCGTTTGTTCCTAGTGTATTGTTCTTAAGCATATTATTTTCTACATTAACATAATTTACAAACATCATTATTGTCAGGTATATGATAATCAATAAAGAATATATTTTCCTAGAGGAGTCTCTGCAACCATTTCACATGAATATGTATGGGTACATTGCTCTTATTAATCTTCCGGACAACTTCCACCTCTCTACATTCAAAGCTACCTTATTATTTACTTCAAACCATGAATATCAAGTATCATTTGTTCAAAAATACTGTTATAAGTGATTTAATTCCTATACAAGCAAGGCCTCACTTATATGATAAGATTAAATGTACTATATACCAAAGATTCACATCAATTCAAACATTTTTAGATTAAGTAATAGTAGGATTCTTGAAAGACACATGGAATGATGTTCTTGTGTGTCTGTCATTGCGAACCATTGTTTCCTCTTGATTTCTACTTAGGTAGTTTCTAAGGTGAATAAATGTGGACATGTTTCCATTATGCACACAATACTACCCAAGAAAGACTCACATGGAGAATATATAAGATTTAAATATTGGATAATCTTTCCTTTCTTATACACAATAAAATAATGATGTACTTCCACCTTTATAAGATCATCTCCTTAGTAATCATGAATATATAGTATTTGCAAACTATAGTTTCTAGTTTCCCAATTGACTTTGTGAGCAAAAATTCATTTTATGCTAGAACATACTCTTTTTGGATGACATGGTTTCACAAATCTTTCTATCTCTTGTTCACAATCGTATCTAGAGAATAATATAGACTCTAGTTTTCATAGAAAGAGACATTACCTACTATATGATTATCCTCCCCAAAAATATGCTTCCAAAGTGTCGCAACATGAAGCACTAGATAGATTATACAATTTATAGAAGGTTTTAATCTAAATGCAATATCACTACGACTTTTAGCGGTTGGTGAAAACATAGCATATTTGTTTCATACAAATTAAGTAGAGCTTGCTATCAAATGAACCAAAATTCTTTCTTCTTCCTAGCAAAGTTTTTAGTCCTAACAATAATTTGAAGAAAAGTGGACTCTTCATCATTGTTATGTCCATGCTCTAAATATCAAGCTCAACTTGTTCATAGCTTGAATACAACTCACCCATAGAATAGATCGAGTCTACAAAGTGATGCAATAAATTTTTCCACTATGGGGCTTGTGGTTTGATTGTGTATTTTTACTTTATTGATAGGTTTCTAGTTTTATATTAACTGCGAGCTCCCATTCTTCTTGAGCATTGTGAAGCATCTCTTTGGATAGGGAGTTGAGGGTGGTTCTAGTATTTACATGTTCATCTTCTTATTTAGCAGCCTCATAAGCTCAAGAAAATGAGCCTCTGGGACTAATCTAGGATGAAGATATCTTCGAACATATCATACCATAAAAATAAACATCGACTGGAATAATCTTGAGTCCATGAGAAATACGGTCGGTATTTCTCATATAGCACTCTATATTCATGCTTCTAACTTCAAAGAGTTTACTTGCACCACTTGACATTGTTTTATGGCTTCCTCTCTGAGCTTCGTCAAGTCCAACTCTTGATGTTAATGCTTCAACTGTAGGAGGATGGCTGTTTCTCATAGCGATTGGAAACTGCACATGAATTATGCACTAGCATAGAAAGGAGTAGGAGTACAAAAGTTACGCACTGCTCCTCTCTTACCGTTTCTGAGTAGGAGTTACGTGAGAGCAATAATGCCTACTGTGAAAGAGATGATGCAATCTTAATTAATAACGAGCGCATTTACTGTAATAACTGATTTCTACCAGTGGTTATGATTTGTGTTTGAAATTTTACCATTACCTTTACAAGAGCTTGGCTGGTGGAGAGAGAGACATTCTTTTCCGAGCTAAATAGAAAAGATAATACAAAGACACACGAATGGATTACGATCAAAGTAACTTGCTTGTTGATGTTAACGTTTTGGGTATAAGGAGCAGTGAGAATCACAAAAAGCATGAGAGGCCTAATTACACGTACCAAAAAAATCTTCAATTCTATATTGCTTTTTGATAAGAAACGCAAGTTTAGCTAACTAAACAAAAAAAATAACAAAACGGAACACCTCTAAATTTTGCATACTGATGATTATAGAAATGGAGGGGAATGGAGGTTCAAGGCCATTCTCCAATTCAGTAGAGAAGAATATTCGGAGAGAGATTAAGCACGAAGGAAATTAGGCGTTATCAGGCGAAGATTGAGCCACTTTTTAGATCCGAAGACAACATAACCATGACAAATTTCATGAAGGAGATGACGCAAGATCTTTCTAGCATAAAAACCAATTGGGATCATATTTGGTTTGTAAGTTTTGATTTGATATCTGCAATTTCATTGGTATTCATCGCGCAAATATAGCCTTTGTTTCATTCTCAACATTCTTCAGCTGTTTCGGGATCTTTCTTTAAACCATTGTCAATGGTGAGTCGAACGGTTTATCAGATAATCTTGTCATCACGACAACACACTGTGAAAATCAAGTTGCTGCATTTGATTCTATTGGTCGGATTTGTTTGCACTAATGAGAGAGCAGGCCTCTTAAAAACGAGTTTGAATTTGTATAATCAATATGTTCATACCACAATCGTGATTCCTCGAGCTCACCCGGAATCCTACACCCTTTGTTTTTTCCGTGCCAGCATACTTATTGGATAGAAGTTGGGATCTTATGTCTTCGAATCCCTTGATTACTCAGAACCTCATGTTGTGATGCAGATATAGACACTTCTTTCTTGCGAGAATACATCGGAAGATGAATTTCATAAAGCTTCATGTGATTTCTTTTGTTTTGCAAACTCTAAGCATAACTCTCTCCATGGAATGCGTATTTTGATTGCTAAAGATTTTCACCTTCATTGAGAACATTTGTTCCCATGTTGTTTCTAACAAGACATTCAATTCGTATTCCTTAAGGTTCACTTGGTATAAGTTCGCAGACTAAAAAGCATTGTTCATTGTCATATATGTTTATGCGACAAGCTGAGATTGTTCTTTAGATGGACCAAGGTGTTGAATACAACTCAGGAACAAAGATGATCGTGAAACAAGTGTGATAATGTAAATCTACTTTCTACAGCTTTCGAGGATATGTTTTGTTATGGGATTTCATCTATTTGCTTGATCCTCCATCCATTCTAGCACTTTCTTAAGGTCATTGTCTATTACCAAGGAGCTTGAAGCACCCCACATGCATTGTATCATTGGACCACAGAGAGTTGACCTGATGCATCAACTGAGCCCTTTCATCTTGACAATTGATTATCTTAAGCGAGCGTAATCGACTCTTTCACTTGCTCATAAACCTTATTTTGTGGATTTGAATAACATACGAGGATAAGTAAGAGACAAAAGCAAAGCAATTATAATTAATTTTGTTTCTTCCTCTCTGTTTGTTTATTGCCTGTTTTCATTTGATGTATAGAACGAATAGGCCTCGCATGAATGAGCCTATAGGTCTCGCATGCATAAGGCTCCTTCTAGTCCATATCATATGCATGCATGTAGTTCACACACAACATACGCATGCCGGGCACACATCAACGTCACGTAAAAACAGTGAAATATATATATATATATATATATATATATATATATATATATATATATATATATATATATATATATATATATATATATATATATATATATATATATATATATTGTAGATAGCATATGTTGGAGCTTTCGAGAAACTTTCCTTTCCTATTATCTACATCATCCTCATCATTCATGAATATGATTCCGGATCCTCCCAAGTCGTATAAAGAGACAAAGTGCAGAGTTCAATGACCGTCAACATGAGACAAGCAATATGTTTTTCCATTCCCTTTTTTAACGAATCCAAAGGGGCTGGAATAAACGTTTTCTTTTTTTAAGGAACGAAGCTATAAATTATCAAAATTTGAAGTGTGCAAAAGAATCAAGAACAAGAAGAATCACCCGAGGAACAAGAAGATAAGTGAGAAGCTGGAATGTAGTAAATGAAAGAAGAATTATCTCAAAGACCACCCAACAACATTGATGATATAAACATGGAAGACATCGTTGTGGCCGAATCACAAAAGTGTACAAACAACATACAACCAAGGCGTTTACAAATCTAGACAAATGGAGGAGATAAGAACACTGACTTCAAAGGAGATGCGACTACCCAATATTTGACATAATGATTCAACATATTCCCCAAGCCAAAATAATTTATGAGCACAGAAAGAACAGACGACGACTAAAAGAAGACCTCGCTAAAGAAAAGGTAGCGAGTGATGAAGAAAATTCAAGATTCGAGGTTCCTTGATTTTGCTTCATTAACCTTCACTGTGATGTCATAGTTGAAACATACAGCTAAGAAAACAACATGAAATCCTTGAGGCAAAAGAAGGAAAAATCATAGTCAATAAAGAATGAACAAGAAGAAAAGTCATGCCACTAGGAGAATAGAGGTGATGAGCTTAGCTCTCCCAGGGTATGTAATGATTCGAAATAACGATAATCTTGGTTATAAATATGCAAACAGAGAAAAACTGTCCACAATGAGCGTCAACACCATACGATCGCCAAAGTGAAGCTTCGTTTATGGAAGATTGTTAACAGCACACCAGATAATAAAATTGATACATACAAAAGATACATTAAGTGCAACACGGAGGCTTTGCTCCTGCATTTTATGTATGCACCTGCTAGCGGCAGTCTTCGAGCATGGAGCAAACCACATTTGCTGAAGCCTTGAAAAAATATTCCATGAATAAGAGTATAAACTCCTTAGTGAATTATGCTGTGGTGACGTGCGGTTAAGGAAGCCCAACGAGGAGACGTAAAGTAAATATCCAACCACTATGAGGTAGACGATGTCGAAATATGAAGCAAAAAAAGTCAGAAAGCTCATAGTTGCTACAAACATCGCAGCAGGATTACTGCATATTACAACGCTTTGTTTCCTTGGAAACTACGTCATTAGCACAATTACTGTATCGTACAACGCTGTCGAATGCTTTCTCTATGCGAACTCCTACATTATATGCTCTTAAATATATACGATGATCGGCGTAATATATGGTCAGCTCAGCTTCTCGAGTACAGGACATTGGACAGAGGTCGCTTATCGATTTCGTGATTCTTCTTTAGAGACACTCTGGCGAGGGTTGGAGTCGAGGATGGTTTCAGGAAAATTTCGCCTTCGAAAATATGACCGATATCATAGATCTGTGCAATAATGAGATCTGCTTCCTTTTAAACCATGAGTAATTGTCTCAACAATGGGACATATAATCTTACGAAGTGATATTCTCTTGCCTTAGCTCAGTTCTCGCTAGCCTCTCCACGTTCGGGGCAGGGGTTCAATCCTTTCGAGCTCGGGTGTCGTAATGATTCCCCGCATATTATCAAGGTCATTCTTGGAAGTGTTCTCACTATAGATTATGTGGCTATTTGCTCAATGTGGTTGAACTAACTAACTAAAATACCATGTAACTAACATTCATTGGGCAATAAAAGAAAAATCCAGCGGTTGTTCACAATTTTTTTATGTATGCATGGCTGACAAGAAGCTTGTTCTACTTGTAATGTAAAGAGTACAGGGGCAAGCATAAATGAATGGTGGAGAAAAAAGCAGGAATTTTCATAAACTCAAGAGAGTTCTTTTTATAAACTCAAGAGAGTTCTTTTTAACCTCATATGCAAAGGCAATTTTGAGTTCCTAGAGAATTAGAGGTGACTTTGGTCGAGAAATATTTATCGTGAAATTAGACTTTCTTATAGCTTTCCTTTTTTTTTGAGGAAACACGAAGATTTAATAAGAGATGGTAAGCATGAATATACACAGGGCAGGATACCCCCACTCCCCAAGAGGGGCTCAAAACCAAAAGGAATACATAGTCACGGCTTGGGAGTACATGGCCATATCAATTCTGATACAATTAGCAGGTTCAGATCTCAACTGCCAAGTGTGAATCATTACAAGATATCAATCATATCAAATCTAGATCTTAAAAGCACCTTCATCAGACAATCTCTCCATTTACAACGAGAGTTACAAGCCAAATGACAGGAGAGGGAAGAAGAATTATCAGGAGCTTCATTAATGCAAGTCAGACATCTTTCTCCCAAAGAAGCAATAGCCCTAAGGACGGGCATCTTGCTAGCATGTAGCCTTCCATTGTAGAGTGCATCATTCTTGGGCCTCCAAATAGCCCACAAAGTTGGACCCCTCAACAGATTCCAGAGCGCAAAAATCAAACCTGTTGCAACTACCAAGGAGAGCATCTTGCCAGCTGAGATTAAAACCCTTTTTTGAGCAGTATGGTTTCATGCAATTCTAGAAGAACTGAGCATGTTGACAATTAAAGAATAAATGTGAGGTATCCTCCACAGTACCACTAAACACACAACTACTATCATGAATACCAAATCTCCTAGCCTTGGCATTTGCCCAAACACTATTGTGTATAATCAGCCACATCAGGCAATAGTGCTTAATATTAATGTGGAGGCGCCAAATACATAAGAATTTGTTCCACTAGATAGGGCTGCAGTGGATATGCCCCTTGTTGTTGAGTCTAGGTAAGATTTTGGTGATAGAACCTCTCTTGCGCTTAATTTGAGAGAGCAATTCTTTAGCAATATCCATCAACTTCATAGTGTTCCTCCCACAACAAGCTTCGAGACTATTCTTTATCATGTCTAGATGCCTTAGCAACACCTGCACACAACCAAGAGTTAAGTAAGGATAGATAGAGGACAAAAAATCAGGGAGTGGGCTTGGCACACTAATTAAATATGTCCAACTCTCAAATCCCTTATTAGCACATTTGTATCCCTTTATACCCAAACAACCATTGCACCAAAGAAAGAGCCAACCAGTCCACATACTTTCCTGCAAGAAAACGTCAGTATATTGAAAGACTTTAGGGTGAGGGTTACAACACTTTTTAATAGAGAACCATGCATTCCACATTCTACAAGTAAGGTTACTGCCAACGGGGGTGAAACTCTGGGGAGAGACAATGAGGTCCCATAGATGGTGGTTTTTCTAGGCTTTGTAGTCACTAAGGTAGAAATCACCTATTCTCCTCTTGATAAAAAAGGCCCAAACGTCTTTGGACTCAATACATCTCAATACTCAATAAGCCACTTGGAAGCAAGATTGGAAGCTATTTTCTTAGGACATAAGATGCCCATACCTCCCTTTTTTTTGGGCAGATAGCAAGTCTCCCACGAGACTTTGGGGACTTTAGTTTGATGAAGGTTACCCCCCCCCCCCCGAATAGAAACCTTCTAGCCATGCTAATTACCCGATTAAAGTGTTTCTTATTATGGCACGAACAGGCAAGGAAAACATTGAGAGTAGGAAGAAGGTAGTCATTGAGCACAAAGATTCTATGAGACAAAGCGGATTGATAACGATACAAGTAAAATAGTTTATTCCTGAACTTTTGCACTATCCATTCCCATCTTTGGTTGGAAGAAACCTGATAACCCATAGGTATTCCCAAGAGTATGAAGATCTCACCATCCTTAATCACTTTACATCCCAAAGAGGTAATGCAGTCAAGGATGTAATTATTGGAGGATCTAAAGGGAGTTTTGGAGTGGTTGATGTGGGACCCACTAGCCAAACACAAGGTGTGGAGGAAATCAAGGATATGCTTAGCTGAGTTGTCATGAGCTCTAGTGACCAGATTAGTATCATCAGCAAGAGCTTGCAAGCAAAGTTTCCTATCAGTGTTGGGAGTATGAATCCCTTCTATAAGATTATTGTTCAATGCATTTTGGATAAGCCAACCTAAGGAACCACTGGCTATATCGAAGAGGATGGGGGCTAAGGGGCATCCCTTCCTAATGGATCTTCTAAGCTTAATGTGGTCGAAAAGCACACGATTCATAGAAACCATAGAGTAGGCATTTCCAAAGAGGGTGGTGATAGCCATGATGAAGTGTTTACCAGCTCCAACATCATGGAGGGATTGAAGGACAAAGTCCCACTCAATCCTATGATAGGCTTTATCAAAGTCTATCTTGAAGAAGAAATAAGGTTGGTTGGTCTCATTGGCATGATCAAGACCTTCCCATAGTGCTATAATGGCATCAAGAATATATCTTCCCCTAATGAAGCCTTTTTGCTATGGGAGGATGATGTCTTTCATGATAGGACTAAGGGGACGAGCCAGAGAATAAGAAAATATATTGTAGATTGTGTTTAGGCAAGTGATGGGCCTCCAATTATTTAGATTCTCTTTAGGGCCCCTCTTATGAATCAATTTTATAACTCCAGTATTGATCTCTATAGAAAGAGTGCCCTTGCTAACCAATTCTTTCCAAATCAAGAGAATGAAGGGACTCAAAAGTGACCAAGAGCAATGAAAAACTCATTAGATAAGCCACCAAGACTCGGAGACTTGTAGGGTTTCAATTTACGGATGGTTTCTCACATCAAAATTCACTATTTCTATGAACAAGAAGGTCTCTGCTTACTTTCTTATCTACGGAAAACTAATCTAAGATGGCAATATAGGTTTGATGGATGTGTTTGGACCACTACATGGTGCGAAGTAAAGAAAAACATCAATCAATCTTAAAATGTTTCTACATGTTTGGTTTTTTCAATTGGAGAAGGTACTTACATCAAAATTTACGTAATAACTGGTGGACATTGCAACTGATATATCAACATATATTCAAACCAATATTCAGATCATATCCTCAATATTCGTATTTTGAATCAATAGTTTTTAGGGCAAAGTTATATGCATGGTCACATAATTTTACATTCCTACGTACTTCTATTGTAGCATTACAGTCCATAACTTGAATGAAATGAAGTTATTATAAGCTATTTTTGAAAAACATGAAAGTACAAAAGGACTCCTTAAATTTCCAATTGATACTATTAAGAATCTTGTGTGGTTTAAAGAATTTAAGCAAGCTAAGATGTATTCAAGTTAATTAGTTTCAAGAGTTAGATCACTACAGGAAATTTGACTCATCTTTTAAATTGAGTAAATAAGAAACAAGGAATATTCATTTGTTTGCATCCACTTTGCATAAGCCAGTGTATAGAGAAGAACGTAAATAATGCTGGATTACATAATCAATGCTATATAGTGGCATTTGTAATGGATTTACTATTAAGATGTACGCATCTTCTTTTAAGATGTACTATTATTGGTGTTTTAACATATTCTTATAATCAAAACTTTTGCTTCTTTTATCATGGAAACTGTTTTCCATTGGTGTTGTAGGATTACCGTTATTATTAAATCAGAAAATAGTTTGAGCACGAGAGGCTTCGGCCAATGAGTGGATGTGCGCAATCCAAATAGTATCGTTTCGTAAGATCGTGTGACTCATTCTTCAGACAGTGATTGTTACTCTGAAGGGAGATCTATGACATTGGTCATTTCGAACGCGAAGACATTCAGCATTTAAGACGGAACATACCCAAGACTTTGCGCATCTCCTCATACCATTTACACTCGTCTGAAAAGCTTTCCACAACCGGACCTCGACTCCAACGCTCGCTACAGTTTCTCTAGACAAGAATAAAAAATGTTACAAGTGACCTCTCTCTGTTGTCCTCTAGTCGAGAAGTTTAGCTTAGTAAAGATTAAGCCGAACATCGTATATATTTAAGGGACTATAATTTAGTTCGCATAGAAAAAACATTCGATGCGTTGCAATACGCCGTAATGCTGGTAATGACGTATTTGCCAAGGAAATGAAGTTTCAGTATTGGTATTTGTGCTCGGAGAGTGCGCGAGGTCATGCAGGGATGGGAATATACTAATCTAAGATGGGAATATAATTCTGATGGATGTGTTTGGACAACTGGATACTAATCATATCTTCTGTATTCGTATTTTGAATCAATGGTTATTGGGGCATAGTTATATGCATGGTCACATAATTTTACATTGCTACGTACTTCTATTCTAGGATAACAAACCATAGCTTGAATTAAATGAGCTTATTATAAGTTATTTTTGGAAAACATGAAAGTGCAAAAGGAATCCTTATTTTTCCAATGAATACAAATAAAAAACTTGGGCGCTTTAAAGAATTTAAACAAGCTAAGATGTATTCAAGTTAACTAACTTCAATCGTTAGATCACTACAAGAATTTCACTCATCTTTTAAATTGAAGTAACTAAGAATTTATGAATATTCATTTGTTTGCATCCATTTCGCATAAGCCGGTGTATATAGAGAAAAACGTAAATAATGCTGGATTACATAATCAATGTTATATAGTGGCATTAATATGCACTATTATTGGTGTTCTAACATATTCTTATAATAAAAACTTTTGCTGCTTTTATCATGAAAACTGTTTTCAATTGGTGTTGTAGGATTACCGTTATTATTAGATCCGAAAGTAGTTTTCAGCACGAGAGGCTTCGGCCAATAAATGGATGCGTGCAATCCAAATAGTATCGTTCCGTAAGATCGTGTGACCCATTCTTCATACAGTGATTCTTGCTCTGAAGGGACGTAGATCTCACTATTGTGTAGATCTATGACATTGATCATTTCGACCGTCTTCGACTTTCAGTGTTTAAGACGGAAAATACCCAACATTTTGTGCATCTCCTCTTACCATTTATGGTCGTCTAAAAAACTTTCGAAAACTGAACCTCGACTCCAACGCTCCCTATAGTTCCTCTAGACAAGAATAAAAAATGTTACAAGTGACCTCTCTCTGTTGTCCTCTAGTCGAGAACCTCAGCTTACAATAGATTAAGCCAAACATCGTATATATTTAAAGGACTATATTTTAGTTCGCATAGACAAAACATTCGATGCGTTGCAATACGCAGTAATACTGGTAATGACGTATTTGCCAAGGAAATGAAGCTTCAGTACTGATATTTGTCCTCGGAAAGTTCGCAATGTCCTGCCGGGAACTTTATAGCCTGTAAGCTTTTATATTGTTCTGTCCAACTAGGAGCTTTCGGATTTTTCTGTTTCTTCCCACATCCAATACATTTGGTTTGTGTGGCCTCGTCGGGCTCCATTCACCGCATATGACAAATAGCATAATTCATTAAGCAACATTATAGCTTATTTCCATGCGTCTTATGGTCTCCAAATTCATCTTATTCGATGAGTATGTTTTCAAGTCTTAAGAAAACGTGGTTTCCCCCATGCCCAAAAACTATGGCTGGGAAGTCTAAACTATGGCTGGGAAGTCAAAACATTCGATGCCTTGCAATACGCAGTAATACTGGTAATGACGTATTTGCCAAGGAAATGAAGCTTCAGTACTGATATTTGTCCTCGGAAAGTTCGCGATGTCCTGCCCGGAACTTTATAGCCTGGAAGCTTTTATATTGTTCTATCCAACTAGGAGCTTTCGGATTTTTTTGTTTCCTCCCACATCCAATACATTTGGTTTGTGTGGCCTCGTCGGGCTCCATTCACCGCATATGACAAATAGCATAATTCATTAAGCAACATTATAGCTTATTTCCATGCATCTTATGGTCTCCAAATTCATCTTATTCGATGAGTATGTTTTCAAGTCTTAAGAAAACGTGGTTTCCCCCATGCCTAGAAACTATGGCTGGGAAGTCTAAACATAAAATGCAGCAGCGAAGTTCAGAGACTTCCGTATAACACTTGGTGTGTAGCAGTTAGTGTATTTTGTGCATGTATCATTTTTCTGTGACCAAACTTCAGTTTGCCAATCTTATCGTGTTAACGCTCATTGCAGAAAATGTTTCTCATTTTTTATGCTCATAATCAAGATATAAATGCGGGGTGTACCATTGAGATGATCGCCATTTCGAATCATTAGTACACACACATATATGTGTATTAAATCCATTGTTATCTTGCTCATAGAAATGTTTTTTATTTCTTTATAGCAACTCTGATGGTTGAGAGCTTCGATCTCCAATAATGAAGATCGCAAACACCATCGACAATTCGTGAGGCATCGGCGCGTGAGCCTCTATAAAGTTTAGAACCGCAAAAGCTTAAATTTTGTAAACTTGAATGGAAAATAGAGAATGAATAGTTAGTTATTGATAGTGCTGCATCATCAGAAACTATTATCTCAGAAGATGAAGTACTTATATCTATGTACAATAAAGACTTCAAATTAGAATATTGCTTCAGCAAAAGTAATGGCATTCCTATTATATTAACAAGAACGCTTTCCCTATTTATGTTGTCTGTAAGCCCACTTAAAAGCCTATTGGTTCCCTTTTTTTTTCAAGGAAGTTTCATCGAAGCCTAATCCCTTTGATTAAATAAAGTGAAAGAACAACTATACAGGTGAATAGCATAGTACCAATGGAACGTCTTGTATCCCAAAAAGGAGGGTTAACCTGCCCAAAGTGGACATTTAGAAAGGTCTACCAGAAACAAATTGGGCAAAGTACCTACGGGACTTCTCGAAAAAGGGGTTAGATTGCCTTCCATAAAGGAGGCGTTAGACTACCTCAAGGTGACATTCGGAAAAGACTACCCAAAGGAAACTTATTCAACAACTCCTTTTTACACTGGCTTGAGGTTTAGAAATGTCCTACCACAATGAGGGATTAAACCCTCCCCCAGCTCAAGAGGCGAAAGGCTGAAACAGACAGCCTAACGGGCATGCACAGATAGCACATTGGTTCCTTGAAATGGGCCCTTGACACCGCTTTTAATTCTTAGTCCGAAGAAAGAAAGTGAGGTATCCATCAAAGGATCAAATGCCAAAGTCTTCAGCGTTTGTACTTCTTCATTCCTTACATGGGGCTTCTCCTGTAAATGCATTGCATAATCTGTGCTATGCTAGGCTGCTTCTCTGAGAAAGGCTGCTTGCCAGTTGATTCTTCTGTTAAGATTTAGTATTATCTTGAAGCTTTTACTGTAACATCTTCTTACAATAAAAACGTTGCTTCTTTGCGAAAGAGGTACCACAAATTTTTTATGTTGGTGTTATGAATTGCCCTAATTATCAAATCCTGAGTTCCATTGGAGGAGGCTTCGACCCATAATTGGATGCGCGAAATCCGAATATCATCCATCCGCTTTCCATGGGTATCGTCTCGTAAGATCTATGGGATATTGTTCAGAAAATGACTTGTGTTTTGAAGGGACATAGATTTCAGACTTGTACAGATTTGTGTGATTACTCATTTGTCGGATGCGAAGACAACCATCATTTAAGACGAAATATATGCAAGTCTATGTCCATGCCCTCCTACGTTTTGTCTCCCGGCATGCACTACAACATATCAATGGTATACCAAGGTTTTTACCGAGGAAAATGAACACGGCTTTATTTGATGCGACGCCCGTGTAAAGGTCGGTGTGCGCGTCGGTACCAAAGCGTCAGTATATGCGTCGATATATGCGTCAGTATATGCGTCGGTATTACCGGCACCCATACCGACGCATATACCGAGGCTTGTGCTGGACATACCATTGGCTATACCGTCGCCTACCGGGTGTACTGACGGTTATTCCGATGACACTACTGGGCATCGCGTATACCGACGACCATACTTGCAAATTTTTTTTTGGGCAGAGTGTTTTGTCTTTTGCTACAACAACATTACCATGATGTTGCTTAACAAAAGACAATACACTCTGCCCAAAAAAACCGAGTACGTGTGATGTGTACTCTAATGACAACCGAAATATGATTTCATGAAACAGAGTATTATTGGACACAAAAGAGATAATCAGAATGAACTATGAACCATGTACAAAAGAAGTTATAAATTTCAATAATGAAGCATGTACAAGAGTGTGGCAAACCAATGTCATATATGACACTTTTACAAAATGTGGCAAAGCAATGTATTGTCATATGAAAATCAAACACAAAATATTGGTCTTCCACTGCCATTCACAGGCAAAGAACGTTCCATATCAACATGCAACAAAGAACATTAATGGAATGAGATAAATTCACATGAAAATTACAAACAACAAGTAAAAACCAAGTTTATAAATTAATTACCTCATCGCAAATGCTCCACACCGCGTCCCTCTAAGTCGTGCAATAGTGCAGTCAACCCATGACTATATCCGTAAGACTCCTCCGTTCGTTTTGGAGGAAGACCCATTGCCAGCTCTTGAAACAAATATGAAAAGATTAGAGAAACATACATGAGAAATTTAACACCAATAAATTCAATAAATGAAATGGTACTTACAAACTCATGACGCATCGTGTCATATCTGCCGCTGCCCAAATGTGACGGTCCAATCGTATCTAAACGTGTGGCTGTGGCATTTCGCTACTAGCAATATCGATCAGGAGTCTGCTGCCACTCATCAGGAATCATGTCCCACTCCTCAGCATCTAACCATACAGGCTTTGGTAAGCCTTCTTTGAAAGCATCACGAGCCTCGGATCGTCGATGGGACATGACCTCACGTGCAGTGTGCAGAATCCACTCTGAAGTGAGAATAGTCTGTCCATCGGCTGGTCAGAACTCCTGGTAAATCGTCTGTGTGATATAATTCTTCTGATCTTTATCCTGTTCACTCCATTTTAGCATGATGGAGTGTCCAAACAGGATGGAGCAAAGCTGTCGTATGCATGCATGCATTGCTTTGCCAGCCGCATCCATCACCGAAGCTCCATCTCGGATACTATACACCTTGGAGTCATCATGGTCATGACCACCCCAAGGTGTACATGGTGTTCCACGTGGTGTACTGCGTGGCGTACCTACATTTGAGGTACTCGTCCTACGACTAGAAGCGGCCGACACAACGTCCGTCGCACTGCCTCCACAAAAAAACCGCCTCCTTTGCCTCTAGACCTACCTGTAGATCCACTCCTAATTACGCGATTAAAATGTTTCTTATTATGACACTAACAAGCAAGGAAATCATTGAGAGTACAAAGAATGTCGTCATTGAGCACAAAGATTCTATGAGACAAAGTGAATTGATAACGATACAAGTAAAATAGTTTATTCCTGAACTTTTGCACTATCCATTCCCATCTTTGGTTGAAAGAAACCTGATATCCCATAGGTATTCCCAAGAGTCTGAAGATCTCACCATCCTTAATCACTTTACATCCCAAAGAGGTAATGCAGTCAAGGATGTAATTATTGGAAGATCTAAAGGTAGTTTTGGAGTGGTTGATGTGGGACCCACTAGCCAAACAAAAGGTGTGGAGGAAATCAAGGATATGCTTAGCTGAGTTGTCATGAGCTCTAGTGACCAGATTAGTATCATTAGCAAAAGCTTGCAAGCAAAGTTTCCTATCAGTCTTGGGAGTATGAATCCCTTCTATGAGATTATTGTTCAATGAATTTTGGATAAGCCAACCTAAGGAACCACTGGCTATATCAAAGAGGATGGGGGCTAAGGGGCATCCCTTCCTAATGGATCTTCTAAGCTTAATGTGCTCGAAAAGCACACAATTCATAGAAACCATGGAGTAGGCATTTCCAAAGAGGGTGGTGATAGCCATGATGAAGTGTTTACCAGCTCCAGCATCATGGAGGGATTGAAGGAAAAAGTCCCACTCCATCCTATGATAGGCTTTATCAAAGTCTATCTTGAAGAAGAAATAGGGTTGGTTGGTCTCATTGGCATGATCAAAACCTTCTCATAGTGCTATAATGGCATCAAGAATATATCTTCCCCTAATGAAGCCTTTTTGCTATGGGAGGATGATGTCTTCATGATAGGGCTAAGGGGACGAGCCAGAGAATAAGAAAATATATTGTAGATTTTGTTTAGGCAAGTGATGGGCCTCCAATTATTTAGATTCTCTTTAGGGCCCCTCTTATGAATCAATTTTATAACTCCAGTATTGATCTCTATAGAAAGAGTGCCCTTGCTAACCAATTCTTTCCAAATCAAGAGAATGAAGGGACTCAAAAGTCACCAAGACCAATGAAAAACTCATTAGATAAGCCATCAAGACTCGGAGACTTGTAGGGTTTTAATTTACGGATGGTTTCTTGCATTAAAATTCACTATTTCTATGAACAAGAAATTCTCTGTTTATTTTCTTATCTACGAAAAACTAATCTAAGATGGGAATATACATGGTGCGAAATAAAGAAAAACATCAATCAATCTTGACACGTTTTTACATATTTGGTTTTTTTAATTGGAGAAGGTACTTACATCAAAATTTACGTAATAACTCGTGGAATTTCCAACCGATATGTCAACATATATTCAAACCAATATTCAGATCATATCCTCTGTATTCGTATTTTGAATCAATAGTTTTTAGGGCAAAGTTATATACAGGGTCACATAATTTTACATTGCTACGTACTTCTATTGTAACATTACAGTCCATAACTTGAATGAAATGAAGTTATTATAAGTTATTTTTGAAAAACATGAAAATACAAAAGGACTCCTTAAATTTCCAAATTGATACCATTAAGAATCTTGTGGGGTTTAAAGAATTTAAGCAAGCTAAGATGTATTCAAGTTAATTAGTTTCAAGAGTTAGATCACTACAAGAAATTTGACTCATCTTTTAAATTGAGTAAATAAGAAACACGGAATATTCATTTGTTTGCATCCACTTTGCATAAGCCAGTGTATATAGAGAAGAACGTAAATAATGCTGGATTACATAATCAATGCTATATAGTGGCATTTGTAATAGATTTACTATTAAGATGTACGCATCTTCTTTTAAGATGTACTATTATTGGTGTTCTAACATATTCTTATAATCAAAACTTTTGCTTCTTTTATCATGGAAACTGTTTTCCATTGGTGTTGTAGGACTACTGTTATTATTAAATCAAAAAATAGTTTGAGCACGAGAGGCTTCGGCCAATGAATGGATGTGCGCAATCCAAATAGTATCGTTTCGTAGGATTGTGTGACTCGCTCTTCAAACAGTGATTCTTACTCTGAAGGGAGATCTTTGACATTGGTCATTTGGAACGCGAGGACATTCAGCATTTAAGACGGAACATACCCAAGACTTTGCGCATCTCCTCATACCATTTACAATCGTCTGAAAAGCTTTCCACAACCGGACCTTGACTCCAATGCTCGCTACAGTTTCTCTAGACAAGAATAAAAAATGTTACAAGTGACCTCTCTCTGTTGTCTTCTAGTCGAGAAGCTTAGCTTAGTAAAGATTAAGCCGAACATCGTATATATTTAAGGGACTATAATTTAGTTCGCATAGAAAAAACATTCGATGCGTTGCAATACGCCGTCATACTTGTAATGACGTATTTGCCAAGGAAATGAAGCTTCAGTATTGGTATTTGTGCTCGGAGAGTGCGCGAGGTCATGCAGGGATTGGAATATACTAATCTAAGATGGGAATATAATTTTGATGGATGTGTTTGGACAACTGGATACTAATCATATCTTCTGTATTCGTATTTTGAATCAATGGTTATTGGGGCATAGTTATATGCATGGTCACATAATCTTACATTGCTACGTACTTCTATTTTAGGATAACAGTCCATAGCTTGAATTAAATGAACTTATTATAAGTTATTTTTGAAAACCATGAAAGTACAAAAGGAATCCTTATTTTTCCAATGAATACAAATAAAAAACTTGGGCGCTTTAAAGAATTTAAACAAGCTAAGATGTATTCAAGTTAACTAACTTCAATCGTTAGATCACTACAAGAATTTCACTCATCTTTTGAATTGAAGTAACTAAGAATTTATGAATATTCATTTGTTTGCATCCATTTCGCATAAGCTGGTGTATATAGAGAAAAACTTAAATAATGCTGGATTACATAATCAATGTTATATAGTGGCATTAATATGCACTATTATTGGTGTTCTAACATATTCTTATAATAAAAACTTTTGCTGCTTTTATCATGAAAATTGTTTTCAATTGGTGTTGTAGGATTACCGTTATTATTAGATCCGAAAGTAGTTTTGAGCACGAGAGGCTTCGGACAATAAATGGATGCGTGCAATCCAAATAGTATCATTTCGTAAGATCG